>BSBM01000799.1:8877500-9137500 GCA_027924585.1 Larix kaempferi | reverse complement strand
GGTGAGAGAATGATGCCAAGTGTAGTGGGGAAAACTAGCCATATGTGGGTCCCACTTCCTCCATGTGTCTTCATGATCAAATGCCACTTTGATTTTCACTTGTATATATTTATTTAGATCCTTTATTAAATATTTATGCCACTCTAATGTTCAAACATCATTTATTATCCCCATTATTCCAAATCCCAAAGCTTCCACCCCCAAACCTAGGAAACTAGTAATTTTCCTCCTTGGCAATTATTTGACCTTTAACATCAATTTTACAAACTCTAATGAATAGAGCCAATGTGATTAGGCCATTGTGACCCAATACCAAATTTGGGACATGACAAATCCTCCCTTCCCAATATTGCTTGTCCTCAAGCAATTTTAAATGTGGGTGTTGAAGAACCTGCTTTCTGTATAATTCTTTGAAGTTGCCATTGAATTGCCCAACCTTGAGTCTTTGAGTTTCCATGAAGATTTTAGAGAGGAACCACCATGCTTGCTGCTACACTACTCTGATTAAAATCACTTTATTAAGTGGGGAATCCATCTCCCATACTGTTTGCTTCCCCAAAAAATATGAAACCAATGAGATAAAAATTATTCCAGGGTCCCATTGCTTGTATTGCACCCCAACAATTAAAAGTGCTCTCCAACCCATACCATCAGATAAGAGGATTCCTGGATCCCATTTTCTTGTATGCATTCTTCCAAACATAATGAGTACAAAATATATATCATCAAAGTACATAACAACATAATGAAAATGTACATAAAGGAGATGCTTCATCAAAGAGCCATGAAAGTGCTTATACCTCCAAGCATGTAGACCACCATTTTCCAAGTGCATACAATCTTCAAGTGACCCATCAAATCTGCTCCAATGACATAGGTGAGGATCCCATGTCCAATAGTGCGGCTCCAAGAGAATGTGATATGCATCAAAATATTCAGCCATGCATTCTTTCATCCAAGAAGTGAATGAAGAATCTCCACTAAAATCCATTGAAATATTGAATTCATCTTCTCCATAATTGGCTGGTCCAACTATTGTGAGATCATGTACCTCTTCCAAGGCTTTGAAACTCTCCCCATGAGGCAACTAATAATCCCTTTGAACAAGGACAAGTGCGTGTCCTTCTTCTTGTTTTAGTGTAGTATCTTCAAGAACCTGCATATCAACATGTACCTCATGTTCCACAATTACATTAGGTTCCTCTTTTGTGGCATAAATTGTTTCATCATTTTCCTTGAAAAGAGAACCATTGCTCATTACTTTTTCCGAGTTGCTTCCAATTTCACTAAGCAACAATCTGAACTCTTGAAAGTATTGTCTCCACTTGTGTTCAAAGGATGGTTCAAGTAATTTCCTAAACTCCTCATTCTCCTTTAAGGTTCCTTTCTCATCCTTACTCATGGTGACCAATGAATGCACTTCTTCTCCTACTTCTTCCCTTTCACCAAAGTACATCCAGTTTCAGTTTCTAAGGGTGGTGGCTTATTTCTTTGACTCCTGGTCTTCATTAATGTTCTACCACATCAGGTGCCAAGACCATGCTCTGATACCACTGTAATGTCCCTTGTTAGGAATTTTATTAAAATTGCAATTTCCACTTTTTTCCTTGGTTCGACCTTTGACTAGTTTCGATCTCTAGGTCCCAAATTTGCCCCAAATGATCCCAAATATTCTGAGAAGTTATATGAATGATATTAGAACATAAATATGTGTTTCATGGATGCCTTTGTACCTTTAAAACACTTCTGCAAATACTCTTTAAATTCTGGTCAATGTAGGTAACTTTACTAGTGATTTCCCTTTGACTAGTATTGGTCTCTAGGTCTCAAATTGACTCCAAATGCCTTCAAATCTTCAAGGAAGGTTTATGAATGATATTAGGAATTGAATATGATGTTCAGGGATAACATATGGCCACCAAAAGACCTCTGCAAACTCTCTTAAGATTCTGGACCAAGTATGCAATTTTACTAGTAATTTGGGGTTCAAATCCCCCTAAGGTAAGTACTGAAAATGGCTTCCCAAATGCCTCCAAACCCACTCAAATTTATGAACAGAGGTATGTAATGTGTTAATTATATTATTAAGGTCTCATATGCACCATTAATGGTTTATTACAACTGTTCTCACCCTCTCCCATTCAACTGCAAAAATCCCCAATTCGACCCTTGGGGAAATGGCACTATTTCTTCTCCCAATGCAATTAAACTGAGTAAAAATGCTTCAAATGCTCAAGTACAGTACATGAAACTTGTAGAAGGAATCCATGGCAGTATATTGATCACAAATATATCAGAGAATCATCCATTCATTCGAAATCATCATCAATACATTGGTTCACAACAAGGTAGTGGGGAAATGGCATTGTTCTTCCATTAAAAATGAGATTTATACATTTCTACTTGGAATTTCGACCTGAAACTTTTTGGAGATGAAGAAAAGAGTATTTACTTCATATTACAAAATAAATGGGGCATTAAAATCTTCCCCAAAGAGTACAATAGCTCACCAAAAACGCCCTCCCTCAAGGATCAAGAATATGCCATCAAAACTGGAAATGGTTGAAGGAGTGAGCTGCAATAGAAGAAACCATGAGCTGCCCTGTAGCTTACACCTGCAAATAAAGACTCCATTAAAGCTCCAAATGAAAGGTCTGAATGGCCTTTCCAATTACCAACTTGGATAGGAATCTTTCACCCTCGAAATTGGCTAAGGCAAGAAACTAGTCATCCACTAGCTCTCCCTCTTCACAAATGCAATTGCAAATTCTACAAATGATCAAAAGCTGGTTTCATTCTTTGTTATTGACATTTATAAACTTCTAATGTGCTCCATGGGTTGAATTCCTTCCAAGAGACTCATGCCAACTCAAGTTGGGAAGAGATTCCAAAGAACGCCATTTGTACAACAATTCCTAGTTTCCCACTTCCACCAAATCACATGTGGAAGCATCTTAGCTGCCCTAACACCCTTGAGCGCCCTCTTGGAGTCTATTTTTAGCCCTGACATGTCATATATGTCATATTTCAGCCTTCAGGTCTGATTTGTGTCATAGGTGTCATAGCATCTTCATCATTGTTGTCATAGAGCTAGGGAATCTAGCCCAAGTGTCTCACTAACTCCAAATTGCCTCTTCCTCTTCCATGGGAGTTACTCTTCCTCTATATTTCGACCTTGGATGAGTCATGCCATGAATAATACCTTTTGGACTCCCCCAAGTATGTTACCATTCACCTTGAATTCGAATTGGTGAGAGAATGATGCCAAGTGTAGTGGGGAAAACTAGCCATATGTGGGTCCCACTTCCTCCATGTGTCTTCATGATCAAATGCCACTTTGATTTTCACTTGTATATATTTATTTAGATCCTTTATTAAATATTTATGCCACTCTAATGTTCAAACATCATTTATTATCCCCATTATTCCAAATCCCAAAGCTTCCACCCCCAAACCTAGGAAACTAGTAATTTTCCTCCTTGGCAATTATTTGACCTTTAACATCAATTTTACAAACTCTAATGAATAGAGCCAATGTGATTAGGCCATTGTGACCCAATACCAAATTTGGGACATGACACAGTAGTAACCTAATAATCTATTAATTTATAAATAATAGTATTAATTAAATATTCACAGCAAAGATGATGATGATGATGATGATGATGATGATGATTATGATCTCGGATTGTTAGTGTTAGTAATTTTTGATTCTGGAAACCCTCCCACACCATCAATGCATGCATCTAGTCTAACCATGCCAAATTTCAGTCCAATCCAACACATATTTAAAAAAATTCAACGTTGGCCCCATGTAGCACATTAATTAATTTATAGGTATGGTTTTTTATGCTCCAATGGTTAGTGTCAGTCATGTTTGAGTCTGGAAACCCTCCCACAACGTCAATGCATGCGTCTAGTCTAAGCATGCCAAATTTCAGTCCAAGCCAGCACATATTTAAAAAATTTCAAGGTTGGCCCCATGTAACACATTAATTAATATATAGGTATGGTTTTTTATGCTCCAATGGTTAGTGTCAGACATGTTTGAGTCTGGAAACCCTCCCACACCATCAATGCATGCATCTAGTCTAACCATGTCAAATTTCATTCCAAGACAACACATATTTAAAAAAATTCAGCGTTGGCCCCATGTAGCACATTAATTAATCTATAGGTATGGTTTTTGATGCTCCAATGGTTAGTGTCAGTCATGTTTGAGTATGGAAACCCTCCCACGCCGTCAATGCATGTGTCTAGTCTAACCATGCCAAATTTCAGTCCAATCCAACACAAATTTAAACAATTTCAACGTTGGACCCGTGCAGTACATGATCAAGCACGCCATTTGGGTTAGCATGATAATTGTGCATTTCCTTACTGAGCTTCTCTTTGTTTCAAGAATAATTTAATATTCTATACTAAACAAGGCCAACCACGTGAAGGTGGAATCTCTTATGGCCCCTCTGGCCCCCCCTCATATCACTCTCAATTCCCCATTACCCGACAAAAATATCTATGTACAAAAAAATTAAATGTGTTTTTTGTCATACTCTATAACAAGCAATGTTTTTAATTATAACATACAGGAAAATGGAAAAAAACACTAAGAAACAGTTAATTTATACGTACCAATAAAATTCAATATTTCTATCGCAATATTAAATCAAAATATATATAGTAGAAATATTACGGCATACTTCATACACTTCAATGTACTTCAACATCTTATTCATCCAAGTCATCATCTGTATCATCCGATCCAGATTCAACATTGTAAGGATTGGCCATATCATCATCATCATCATCGATTCCAGTTACGATCATCATGTCATCGTCGATATCATCTTCATGGACATTGTCTGATACATAATATGATTCAACTAATTCTTCGACATATTCTTCTGGAACATGATCATCTAACTCATGTTGATCATGATCATCTTCAACGTCGTCTTTTTCTTCGAGAACCTCTTCATTACCTTCATCTACGTTATACTTTACCGACCTTCCCCTTGGATCGTGTCTCATAGCAAATGACCAACCCGCTCTACCTGGAACCTCAAAGTAAAATACCTGTTCACATTGGGTTGGAATAACATAGGGCTCCGTTCCTGGCTCAAACAACCTTGTTTTACCATGGTAAATCCATTATCATGTTCAATAATTTTTTTATCGGGATCACATTGACTCAATCGACACCTGTACCATTTGACAATGAACGGAAATACCTTAAAGGATTTAAAGTCACACTGAAGAATGTCTTCTAGATACCCATATTATCGATTTTCAGAGAGTTTTGGATGTCTGTCACTTCTAGTGGAAACATTGGTCACCTCAAAGACTGCAGATATCCCACAATCTAATGTTTTCTTTGTTTCATCCAACTTTTTGATGCGATATCTATAGCCATTGCACCACATAGCCTTAGGGTGTTTTACCTACAACAATCCATACAAGAAAATATTACATAATGATCCAATATTTATGATTAGGTGCATGTTAATTATAATGCCATACAGGGAAAAAAATCAGTGTATACATCGACAATATGTTTGCAAAAAGAAAAAATAGTGTGGTTGATTAATGTGCTTACCTGTTTATCTTTTAAACCATATGCTAAATCGATTTCCCTGTGTGTTAGATTGGTATCTCCATTGCAATGTGATGCTTTAACCAATGAAGCCACACCTTCCCATGATATTCCATGACCAGATTGTTCACATCATTCAATCCATACCTTCATCCAGTCAAGATTGTTTGTGATGTATAAATGAATTGCATCACACTCTCGACCAACTATTTGATGACAATAAAATTAAAATTCAATACAAATGTATATTCACTTAAAAATGTATATTACACTCTAAATTGATGCAATATATTGAATATAAAAATAGAATATGTATGATATATATACATAAAAATCAACAGTCAAATGTGATATATTACCTTTCACCTTCCTCGATCTACCTTTCCCCTTTGGGTACTCCCCTTCGAAATTGTTATTGGATTCTGGATCACAAATGCGATGTAAATTGAGCCTTGACGCTAATTTAGGAAGATATTCACTAATATACAACAAGTTTTGGTATACCATATATCCCTCCATCATAGAACCCTCGGCATATGCTCTTTTTCTAACCAAACCCTTAATAAATTGTAGGTGCCTCTCAACCATCCACATGGACCTTGAGTGTGCATGTCCACACAATTCAATATCCTCAACTTGGTGTATGAGGTAGTGTTCTTGTGGATTGAAAAATGTTGAAGGTATATGCTTCTGCATTTCACACATGAGACGAGGAATTTCTCTCCTCCAATACTTTATATCTTCATTATGGAATTATTTAGATGACAACCATCTACAAGTGACACAACCCAATCAAGAGATTTAACAAAAAAAACATTATATTACAGAACATGAATTAGAGCACAAAAAACAAATTATATAAGTTCTACAATGAATTAAACAAACACTAAGCACATGCAAAAAAATGCTACTTACCTCATGTATTTCCCGAGATTATATATTACTTGTTTGGCATTGTTGTCGAAGTTGTCTAGGAGAGAGAGAGGTAGAACATACCGTAACAATATACAAATCGTTTCATTTATAAAAAAAATAGAGTAGACAAAAAAAAAATACCAACCATATTCACTGCAATAGAAAAAAAAAATTAAATGCATACCATAATAATTACCTTCATGAAGACATGCCAATCATGCGTTTTCACCCCCACAAAATCACATTTCTTTGTTATGATATTCTTCATGTTCGCACAAAATCCAGTGGGGAATTTAATTTTTCGCATGACTTCTTTTATAAAATTGCTTTGTTGGTCCGTTAACATCCATGGAAGTGAGTTTATATTAATTTTCTCTCCGTTGCTATGAAATTGAATGACCTCTTTCATTGCATGGTTGCCTTCTTGAATGTATTTGCAAATTTTGACAATTTTTTCTTTCTCACTCCTTCCATCCAATATTCTCCATAATGTTTCAGTCACATTCTTTCTGATATGCATTGGATCAAACAGATGAGCAATTTGTAGGTGCTCATAGTAGGGCAACCTACTAAATTTTCTAGGATAACTTTTCATTCCTAGTGGAAGCCCATTAATGCCTTCATGATCACATGAACGACCATCATGAATCGTAGTTTATAAATAAATGACAATTACAGTAAACAACACACATAAAACAAGTACATAACAATTCATATATGATGATTCATACGTACCTTGACGATTTATATTATATTGCAACTTCCATAGGTGAGGTGTCATTCTCTACGGTTTTAATGCAGTCTCTTGCTTTCCAATGAACAGATGTTTTTCGGTAGTTTGATACCTGTGATTCTTAGAGAGGAAGTGCCTATACTCATCAAACACCTCCTTTTCTAAGATTTTTGAATGACGAGATTTGATCTTAGGACCACAAACTGGACATGCAAATTTTCCCTTTGTCTGAAGACCTACTTAAAGAGATGGAATATCTATGTCAAATATAATTATATACAAAATGAATGGATTATTTAGAAAAACATGTGTGTGTAGTATATTAACTAGTTCATAAAATTAAATGCAAATAAAGTGGAACTTATAATTACAAACCGCAAAAATGGGTTAACCCTGGGGCATCATGTATTATCCATACAAGCATTGCATGGAATTGAAATTGTCTTTGTCGTATCGGTCTAGATACGTCATACATAGTGATGCCACTCCATAACTTTAGTAGCTCGTCAATAAGACGTTCGATATATACATTCATATCTTTGACTTGGTACTTACCTGATTGATTTGAACATATAAAAAATATAATTATGAGACGTATCATTTAGATATATAAACCATAATGCACAAGAGAAAAACAATAAATATAGATATGACATTATGCAACAAAATACGACAAATGAGATGCCACTACATTAAAAAAAAGTTGTAGACACAATATACCTAGAACAATCATCGACAACATTATGTGCTCCCTCTTTATTGACAACCATGGAAGAATGTTATTGTTGATAAAAAAAATAGGCCACACCGAGTAAATGGATCTCATCTCTGCAAATGTATTGACACCATCTTCTATCAAAGAAATCTAAGATTATGAGGTTCTTATTTAAAGTGAGGCCATTTTTCCTCCATATCTCTAAATGCAGACCCATCTATAGGCATTCGAATAATGTCGTCTTGACTTATGTTCCGTGCATGGTAATCCATAAACTGCGCTATGTTTTTGCACCTGAACAATCGTTGAAAACGTGGAATAATGGGAATATAACGAAGAACCTTATGAGGCACCTTTTTTGTTACTTGATCTGTTCGATATCTACTGATATGACATTCCGTACATTCTGTTGCAAATTCATGTTGATTATAATATATAACATGGTCATCAGGGCATGCATGAATGTCTTCATACTGCATTCCAATTTATTTTATGATGGCAGATAAATCTCGATATATGTGAGGTAAAATATTTGACGGTGGTAACAAAAATTCATCTATCGTGCTACAACAAATTAAAATAAAAATCTAGTTAATATAATATATAAATAATATTAATGAAACACATTTCATTTGTATTAATTTGACTTATGAATTAACAATAAAATTATTAGACGAACGGTGATAACCTTTAGCGCGATCATATATATTATGTGATGGAATATATTACATACCTTAACATTTGTGTGACTAATATGTTTGAAATACCATTCATAACCTTCAAGTTCATCATCAACAATATAGTAGAGAAAAGATTTGTGTTGGAGCCCTCATAAAGGGGTTCGTATGCCTTCTCAATAAGAGGTAAATCATGAATATCATAAAAATGATCATCATCATCATCATCCATTCTAACATTAAATGAATCATGGATCAAAGTATTTGTACCATCATCTTCAACTATGTTATAAATATGATCATTAACTTGTTCTCCATTATTCATAGCTCCATGTTCATCCGGTACTTGTTCTGAAGGCACTTCCTCCGGACGATATGTCGTAGGATGTCTTTCCTTTATAATTACATGAAACCATCAATAGCTAAAAGTTAATATAAGAAATATTAAAATAATACATACATTTACAAAAGCAATCAAAATAAAAACATATATAATGCAAAACTTACAAATGGACAATATTCATGTCCCCCTCTAGCGTGTCCATGTTTCCTACAATGTTTTCTGGTTGTTGTGATCTTTATTCTTCTCCTCTTAAATCCCCTGCATTGACTACATGGACAATAAAATTTCCCATCACTCTTTCTTTTCAGTCCATCCCACAATATAGCAAGCAATTGTCAATTTTGTTCGTCTGGATCAGGAAAATTGCTATTTGACATTTTCTCATAAATAGCTTGAATGAAGATTATTGATCTTAGAAAATCAAGCTCCACACTTCACTCACTTTAATCACAAAAACAATGGAAATAATGACGTATTCTTTTACGAAAAACAGTCCGCTGAATAAAAGAAATTCCGCAAACCATCTCTTGTATAGCAAACATGTCGGAATGTTTCAAAATTTATAGATTTTAAAATATAAGCGTTCGTCGGATATCCGACGAATTAAGCATAGTTATTGTTGGAGATTACCTGTTGGATATCCGACATCCACGGGCATATTATAATGTTGGATATCCGACAATCACGGGCATAATATAAGGTCGGATATCCGACATCCGCCGGAATAATATAAGGTCGAATATCCGACATCCGCGAGCATAATATTATGTCGGATAGCCGATGAGACTGGTCAGTATTCGATATACATCATCGGATATCCGACGGACCCTTCTATCAATTTAAAAAAAAAATCATTGAATTTCATAATTTTGAAGGTGAAATCCGACGACACAGTCCTTTTCGTCGGATTTTGGGTTCAAAATCTGTAGTGTTTCAATGTCTGTCAAAATTTGAAACATAGTTGCATTCAATTGATTATGTTCTTCTTGAGCTCTAATCATCCTTTCATTGTCTACTCTTCCCCTCTGCATTTCTACCCTTAGGCTTCTTATGGTTTCTGCAATGTCTAGGGGAGTTGCTTGGTTTCTTCTACCATTGGATTCTGTCTCTATATTCTCAACCTGAATATTCTCTCTCATTGCATCTTCCTCAACTTCATAGGGATCTTGTGCATCATCCATGATGATGATTTTCTAGTCCCAACCAAGACCATAGATTTCTCAACTGCACTAGACTGAAATGTTGATCCTTAAATGTCACTGATATGATTTTGAATATGCAAAAGTGTTCATATAAACACATTTGTTAGCTACATTATATTCTCGGAAAATTATAAAAAATTATTTGTATGCATTATGGATCAATCCATGTTGTTAATTTCTATCAAATCATAGAAACATTTGAATCACCCCCCTCAAACTCTAACTGTTCATAGTCGTAGTTGAATTCGAGAACCAACTTTGTAGATTTAAAAAAAATGGGGGTCAATGGGGATATGCAAAGCTCTCCATTGTTGTTCATGACCTTACCAGACTGTGTTTAACCCATAAATTTGAATTTCTAATAGGTAAAATACATCTACAAATGCAAAATAAAATCACATAGTGGAAAACACTTAATCCACACACACACAACTTCCACATACAAGAATAATCATAATAGACATTAAATAAAACCATTTCATATTCAAATGCGTGAGAATACTTATATTTATCCAACACAGATCCAAGAAACTGGATATGTAAGAGCAATTTTCCACCCAACCATAGGCACTCTGTCCAGCATATACTCTTTTTGTTGAGAGGCCACCCCCGAGCTAGGCTATGAGGCCACCAAGGTGAAGGAAACACCTACAGGCTTCTCTCTCTCTCATCCCACAACCCATTTTTCTCTATGTGCTTATTCAAATTATCCTACAGATCTCTGCAGTGGTCTCTCTCAACCCTCACATCCTTGTCTCCCACAATACCTACCCCACACAACATCCTCCTGGGCTCAAACATCCCCTTCATCGATCCACGGTTCTCTTGGGTGATCCATCTTACCAAGTGCTTCTAGTGTGTGCATAGAAGAAGTCCAATCTTATATGTGTTATTGGAGAACCACCTATAGCCTCAATTTGTGGATTTTCAAGCATCTATGAGCAACATATTTTAATGAGTAAGGGTTCTTAGCTAGCCAAAGCCCCACTAGTGAATGGTTAGGCATGTGTGATGTAAATATTTTTATTTGGACTATATGGTTGGCTTGTCATGTTTATTTAGAATATATGTAAATATTATGTTCATAAATAATAAAATGGTCCAAGAATGGATGTGTAAATATCACCAAAGGGGCTATTATTCCACCAGAGGGGAAGAGGAAAGGGGGTCTATGGGAGAGTAAATCATTTCTACCAAGCATCAACCTTAGAACTCACCCAAATTATTTCATGTGCTTTGGATAAGACAATTATCTAATTTTTTACTATTTTCCAATCATTGAATGCATGTGTGAGGTTGGTGGGAAAAGTGACCTCATGCATTTATTGAAGCATGGGGCTAACTGCACTTTTGTGATAGTTCTATCATGATAGAAGTCAGTCTACAATTGCTAGGATTGCTTTCTTCTATTGTCATAAGCTATGTCAATTTTGTCTCTTCACCATTATCTCATATCCCTTGGAGTCAACCCTCATTCTCTCATTCTTGCATGCTTATTTACACTATGCAGATCTCTCCATTGTTGTTCATGACCTTACTAGACTGTGTTTAACCAAGAAAAAATGATGGGTTAAACACGGTCTAGTAAGGTCATGAAGAGCAATGGAGAGCTCTGCATAGTGTAAATATGCATGCAAGAATGAGAAAATGAGGGTTGACTCCAAGGGATATGAGATAATGGTGAAGAGACAAATGGCATAGCTTCTGATAGTAGAAGAAAGGACTCAAGAGAATCTATGTCAATAATTTAGAAAATCAAGAAAAGAGTGGGAGTAGCTCAAGGAGGAATTTCCAAAAAAGATCCCATAGTTCAAGAAGGATTTATAAAGATAGGACATATACTCCAGAAATATCTTCTAGTGAGTCATCTAACTCTAAAGAATCCATTGAAGGTTCAAGCTCTTCATCTCATAGAAATAAGAGGAAGAGGTCTTCCAAGAACAACTCACATGGAGAATTTAAGAAGGCCAAACCTCCTACATTTGATGGTGAGGTAAAATCTGGTCAAGAAGTTGAGGCTTGGCTTCTTGGGATGAGGAAGTATTTCCAAGTCCAAGGCTACTCAAGAAATATGAAGGCAAGGGTGTCCATATTCAATATGAATGGAAGAGCATCTATATGGTGGGATCACCTTAGGAAATCAAAGAGTATCAATGAAAGGAAGATTGTGTGGAAGCAGTTCAAGAAGTACTTCAAGGAAAAGTACATTTCTGATAGGTACCATGATGGAAAAATCAAAGAGTTCCATGAGCTAAAATTGGGACAAATGACTATGGAAGAATATGCAAACAAATTCTTGGAGCTACTAAGGTACAGTAAGTATATCAGGGATGACAAAGTCAAAATTCAACGTTTTCTAAGTGGATTGCCCCAATCATATCAAGAAATAATTGAGTTTTATGAACCTTGAACTCTAGAGGAGACCATAAGAAAGGCTAAGTATTGTTATGATCAAAACAAAAGCAAACAAAAATTCCATAAGGCATGGAAGGACAAGAAAAATGAGAATTTTGACCAAAGGAAAAAAGGGTATGCTTCTCTCATGGCATCCTCTAGCTCCCATGTTAATGGTTGTTATGATTATGCTTGTATCTGGAAGTTGTGTGTGTGTGGATCAATTTATTTTTGTTGTGTGTTTTTATTTTGCATTTGCACATGTATTTTACCTATTAGAAATTCGTAATATGGTTATGGGAAAAATTTGAGACCCCAAAATCAGTTAATGTCCCCTCTCGATGGTCGGATTGGGTGAAGGGGACGTCACAAAGTCTAAGGAGGATGAATTGGTATGAAATTATAATCTAGATAGGGGATCATACACTTCTTGTTTGGTTTATCTATCAATGACAACAGGGTACGTTAAGGAGCCACAATGGTGGTGGGGTAAAATTTGGTAGGTAGTAGCTCCACCTAAAAGTACATTATTGTTGTGGATAATTATGAAAAGCAGAGTCCTTACACGGGACAAACTTCAAAGGCATAATAAGTAGGGTCCAGGAATATATATTTTATGTCGAGAGGCCAAGGTATATTAGTTGTGGCATGAGATGAAGCTAGGATAATAGTTTTATGGAATCTAAGTTTGGATGTTTCTCTCCAAGTATGCTCCTTGTGCCCTCTTGAAAAAATAATGATGTTTCCTTTCAATTGGGCACAACAAAGCTATGGTAACAGTCACGTCAAGTTTCAAGACACCCCTTTTGATGATTATTGAGTCTTGGTACTTTGGTGGAATACCCACAATGATGAGAAACCTACCCTCCACCGGCTTGAAGCAAATATATGCCTTTGCATCAGCAAGTTGGGGAATGCTTTAAATATGGTCTTCCAAGACAATTTGAATTCTCACTTTAAGATATCATACTCATGGCAAGACCTTGGTGCCATTCTTCTTGGTTGTGGATTTTTGGATTGCTTAGGTTGCACATGTGGCAAACTTGAGCAAAGACATACATGACATTTCTAGGGTTCTAAGGAACCATGAAGACCTTATCAACGACAACAAGACATCTATATTCTCAATGACAACAAAAGTTCACCACTTTGAATACATACTTCTTAGAGCACCTCGATAATGGAAATTTTAATTCAATAGAAGTAACAAATTCAAATTCTAGAGATATAAACATCTATGCTAAGGAATATGGTATGCACTCTAAGTAAAAGAAACCACTCCAAAACATCAATCCAAGGAATCATATAGGTTCTACGCTTGGAGATCTCTAAGAGGAAGACACAATCAATCAAAAGAGGAATGACATGGAGCTAGACAAACAAGTAAATCAAGCCACCTCTAGCCAAGATGGAGCTCTTAACAAGCATGTTTTTCCATTCAAAAAAAATGTTTGTTATGTAAATCTAGTTTGATATTAGGTGTTTATTATAGGCTGTATACTAGTAAATACTTTAAAAGGTTGACATGTGCAAAGGATGGGATGGATTGCTTTTGTATTTCCATGCATTTTGTTAATACAAAATTTAGACATTTTCATTAATTATATATATATATATATAACCTACATATCCATGTCAATCATATAATCATTGTCTTTGTAATATGATACAAAACAATAAAAGATGGTTTTCTATTGTAAATAAAACTTAAACTTATGATTATCAAGTCTAAGAAAGACACTTATACTAATTTTGAATATGACAATAACTTGGAGGAAGTGTCCTCTTACAAACATCTCGAAATTGCTATCCATCACAAGCTCAATTAGAACTTAGCATTGAGAAAAGGATTAACATAGGGTGGAAATCTTATTTTCACCTAGAAAACAATTATAGATTAGCTAACCTTGTGGTGTGGGATAAAAAGAGGTTCTTTTTTGAAACTCTTGTCACTCCCGTTATCTTGTACGGTTGTGAATTTTGGGGTTGCAGCATCTATCAAGAATCTTGGAGAAAAATTGAGCAAATTCAAAAGTGTTTTATCACATATAACCTTAAAATCAAAGGCAACACGCCCTATACTATTCTCCTTATAGAAGGGTGTCTTCCCCCATCGAAAGCATCACTACGACTAGGTACCTAATGTACAAGAACAAGATAAATAATATGGAAATCAAGAGACTCCCTAAAATTGCTTTAAATTCTAGTCAATCCCATCTATGGCTCAAAAGAGGTTGGTATAAAGACGCCATGGTTTGGTTAAACCATTCGGGGATTAACACGGATGCCACTTTGCAAAATATCAACAACATCAAAAAAACTATTATATCTAAGTTTAAAGAGAAAATGTGGGACGATAAAGTTTTAGAGTGTAAAATAAAATTAAGATACTACAAGGAAGTCATTAAACCTAAGCTAGAATATCAAAATTATATCTCTATATTAATTAGTTCAAAGAAGAAAATAAATATAATCAAGATAAGAACGAACTCCCATGAGCTTCATAGTGAAGGAGGGCATTGGGCAATTCCTAAAACACCATGGATGGAAAAGATTTGCCAACTGTGTGAGTCTATGAGCATTAAGAACAAATGCCATTTTCTCTTAGAGTGCCCTATGTACACGCACATTCAATCGTAGTTTCATAATCTTTGCTACATTCTAACATTCGTGATCTCCTAAGGTGTCAAAACTATGGAAACCTATGAATGCTTCTTTCTAAGCTTTTGGATCCTAGGAATAAAATTTTACAACAATCCAAATAATCCTTATGGGTGTTATTAAGGTCCAAGACCAAATGGGTCTAAGTAGAGGTTAATCTTCTTCATCATCATCAATTTCTTTAACATTAAATATACATAATTTATTTATTAAAAATGAATCTAAAAAATACAAACAAATATGTGAAATGTTATTCTCCCTCATCTCAAGTATTGCGCTCAAGGAGTTATTCAAGGAGAGCTAGTAAAAAGAAATTACTATAGCCGAAATAGAAATTACACGATCTCCCTCATATTTACTTTTTACTTTGTATTATTCTTTTTTGTTTATGACCGACATAATATTTATTACTTTTTACTTTGTATTATTCTTTTTTATTTACTTTGTATTATTTTGTTACTTGACAAACACTCGACAAACACTCGACTCACAAGATCTTCCTCATACTCGACTCACAAGATCTCCCAACAAGATCTCCCTCATACTGGGCTATAGAGCGCCTCTCGACGTATAACCAAGTAGTTTCAAATAGTTTTTATAATATAAAATGTTTTAAGAAATCACTCCTTTAAAAATAGAAAAATAAATAAATAAAATAACAAATAATTAAGTTATTTCGAATATATTATTTTGTTGTTATATTACATGAGTTAATAACAATTCTATAATAATAATAATAATATCATATTTTCTAAAAATTACATGTTCTTAACCATTCACCTATTATGTTCATATAATAATAATAATAATTTATGTTTAAAGTCGCAACCTCAAAAACATCAAATTGATCTAAAACTCTTTGTTTAAAATAGATTAAGTTTTTATTATAATATTAATTGAAATTTTAAAATGTGCAATTTCAAAATTAACAATTATAAGAATTTGTTTATTTTATAACAATTTAATTATATTTAAAAAATTAAATATTGTATTTCTGAATAAAAATTTTTACAAATGCTTGATGATGATAATTAACTCCACCGTCTATTGAGCCTAGATTATTATTTAGTTTGTTTTAAAATTTATTTCTATGATCAAAAAAATATTTAAAAGAAGCATTCAGAAAGTAAAAAGGTTAGGAAGGGTATGCAATGAGAAAGTAATTTTTGTCTTCAACCCTGTTTGTGTAGTAAAGATGACAAGGTCTTTCAACCATGATATTTGGTATTTTAGGAACTCATAAAAGTTTGTTCTTATTTTTATTTTAGTAATGTTGATTTTCTTTTTTACACTATTTTTATTTTAGCAATGTTGATTTTCTCTTTTACATTAATTAAAATTAAAATTAAAATATATATTTAAGATCTTCTAAATTCTAAATTAAAATTAATCACCTCCTAGAACTATCTTATATATCAAATTAATTATTTAAAAAATAATAATTAATATCATAGTTTAATGAACTTATAACTAATTTTTTATCATCTTACATAGTAAACTTGTAACTAATTTTATTTTGTGATCAGCTTTACTGAGGTTAGTCTGTAACCTTGCACTTAATTTTATCATCCTCTTAAAGAAGATTAATACGATTTTTATGAAGCTATGATCCTGTTTATTAAATATATATCCTCAAGAGAAAAAAAACAATTATAGAGTGGATCCATCTTTGACCGAGAGAAAAACAGACATTCAAGTTTGCACCTCGGATTTTATGATCCCTGTGGAAGATTAATGAATGACTGCTTTTATGATCCATGTGGAAGATCAAAGAATGAAACTATGCTGGTTTAATGAGATTCCCTGCGGAAGATTAATAAGCGAAACTATGTTTTTAATAAGATTATATCAGTTTCCTTCTATTCGATGGAGAGACCAAGAAAGGCAACAACCACCAATGAAATACTATATGATTTGGCAATTTATTTTTGAGTTCTTTCGATACATTCATGTCATCTACAGCAATGCAGCAAGCTTTTACAGGGAAGCATATGAGAATAGTTTCCACGACGAAGGAAGCAAGCGAATCCTGATCTGACCTGGTACGAAAGTTGTTGGTTGGTGATATGTATCCCAATGGAACGTATATCTTGTATATATCTCAAAAATCAAATTTTAGGGACACAAATGAGTGCACGTGTGGCAATTTATTACAGAAATCGGAGTGTGGGTAGGTTAGAAAACCAGGAACAAAACC
Organism: Larix kaempferi; assembly: GCA_027924585.1. Classification (NCBI taxonomy): domain Eukaryota; kingdom Viridiplantae; phylum Streptophyta; class Pinopsida; order Pinales; family Pinaceae; genus Larix; species Larix kaempferi. The sequence goes on along the minus strand of BSBM01000799.1, from coordinate 9,120,070 downwards.
GGACCTTACACACAACCGGATTCAAATCACTAAAAGATTCTCGCACGGATACTCTACTGTCTTAGACAGGTGTACATCTCTTAGATTTGCAGATGATATAGCTGGTACGCCTCTGCAGAGTTTCGGAATCAGAAAAATATATTTGTCTCTGTGTAGGGTGTGCGCCAAGTTTTTCACTGTTATAACACCCAAATGCTTTTCTACTATTAGCTTTCCTCCCTTCATCGTCACAAGAACGCCATGACCTAATAAACCTATTGTTATCGAATCCACGATTGTCCTAATATGAGGAAAAAGCTCTAGTAAACGAAATTCATAGTCATATTATTAGCTTGGAAAGGCTATTCTGAATCACTGTTACGCCCATTGTCCTCATTAACATTTCATCCATATATGGATCTAACAGCATATGAATAATGTGAACAATCCACTATTAGGACCAAATATTTGAATGTCTCTCTGTCTAATCACTCAACAGATCAGAATAACATGGTTCCTCGGGAGAATCGGAGTCTGTTAGGAATAGAACTGTCACAAGAATAAGTAGGTGCAAGAATGGCTGCAGTGAAATGAATTTAACCTACCAATATATTGTTATACATAGCTGTTAAGAATTACTTGGTCGGATCTAAGCCATTTATTTCCATATAATTAGCAGATAATTATGTCACCCGCATACGCATCATAGTTTTAAAAACAATTCTTCTTGTTTGCCATACCAGTCGTAGACAGCAATGATCATATAACATTCTGAGGAAAGCTTAATATCTTTACACGGGAAAAATGGACTCGTCGTCCACTATCCTGGGAAAAACTTTGCATGATGCTTTAAAAAGTCTCTTTCAAAATCATTAAAACAGTGGTGTTTTTGTAGGAGAATTTGAAAGAATATAATCAAAGGAGCAATATAAACAAACCATAGGTATATTACCAACCTCAAACAAAATTCAAGAGTTCATTGTTCATCCTACAAAACACACAGAAGTTATTCTATATTTACAATATGATCCCCGGGATCAATAAGCAAATGGAAAATAAGTATAAATTCCTTCTATTTTTCCTAGTTTGTTTCAGACACTTTAACATCTTAGCGATTTCTGTCCTTGGGAGATTGTAAAGCTACAAAACATCAGATTTTTGTGTACAGCAACCGCAAGTGCATAAATTCATGGAACGTCCCATGATAATAATAATTATGATGATAAGTACATCAACAAGTAGTACAGCTAGTAGCATTAACAGTATTTAAGATTGAGATGATACAACTAGTAGCATTGAGATTGATTGATGACAGCCCTAGTTAGTAGTAAGGGATCAGCTATTGAATCGCTTACCAATCAAAGAAAACGAATATTGGCCAGTGTTGGATCACATCATTTGCATATCATTCCAATAGCTGCTTTCTACGGGCACCGGCTCCAACAGATTATCAGCTGCCACCGTTTGCCACTCAGAAACAGGTCGGTTATCATAAACTTGGGTCAGGAGATCATTAGAAACCACTGGTTTCCCCTTGATATGTTGATGATGTTGAAGATTACTAATGCTATACCTGTGATCGTTGTTGGGTACATTGGGAAGAAATAAATTTCCGTCCATGTTTTGTCCTTGATCTGCTAAACCCATGCCCAATCTCTGCTGTTGCATTCTCCAGTGCCAATGATCAGTAGCATTGCTCAAGGATTGAAGGCCAAAACTGACTGAACCAACTGTTCCATCCATTGATGATGATGATGATGGCGGTGGTGCCATAAGTGAACTAGTCTGTAATGCAGGAGTTTGAAACAAGGTCGTCATGTGACCACCGCTAGGATCTCCAACACCATTGGCCTTTATCGATGGCTTCATCACATGAGACATAATCGGAATGTTACTGCCGCTGATGTTATTGTTAGGTTGTCCTATAAGTCTTGAATGGTTTTGCAATTTGGCGAAAGCGAAGTTGAATCTATCTGAGCTAGGTAAGTCCAGGCCAAGATGTGAACTTGAGGTAGGCTGTGTAGCCCATAAGTTGTGCAACAGAGATAAACCATTGATAGAACTGGGAGAAGCTGCCTCCTGGTCTATTGGGGTCAGTGGGTTTTGATCCTTGGGCCTTTGCTTGGATCGTTTGTTCTTTCGGCATCCTCCTCCTATTGGCACATTACGCAGAGCGCCTCCTTTGGTCCAGTAACGTCTGCAGGTCTTGCAGAAATGGCGAGGTTGTGTGAGATTGTAGTTGTTGTAGTAGCAGAATTTTGTGTTGGGCGAGTCACATCTTGGGCACTTGAGTGCCTGATCATCAACGTTTGAATTTATGGTGGATCTGTTCTGCTGTTCGTCTTGGCCCATAGCTTGATCATCAGTAGGGCTCACGCCACTGATACCTGCACCCGATTCCTGCTGCATCATCATCTCACTAATCTGCACACTGGTACAAACCCAAACCAAACATTGAACAGCATATATCATCATTAACAGCAAATATCTTGGAAAACACAATGGATTCATCATATGCACATAAAAATATAGCAAGATATGTCGTGATCAGACCAATAACCTAATATTTAGGTCCATCAAGAATAGCTTAATAGCTGCAAGTATCAGAGACCCTTATTCAGAGCTCTAAACCAATAAACTTTTTTTCTGATAATCTCTTACTATTTGTGTGCCTTGTAGATCAATATATATAAGTCTAGGGAAGCTGAAGGGGCAGCAAATAGAAATAAGCATGAAAGGAAGGAAAAGCCCAACAAATGCTTACCGTGATACTTTCTGTATACCCTAATCTGATCAGATTGTACTCAACAGTGCTTCTTTACATTTAATGTACAAATGGTGCCTGTACTCCAAGGGCTTTGATTTATTGTGCCTGTTTGGGCTGAGGATATATGATGAGAAACGGATTGATGAGACCAGCCAAAGCTATTTATGTTGTTAGGACAGGAAAGAACCCAATGAGAGGAGATGTTTTTCAGGGATGGGAACGAAAGAATGTTTGGATTCTGTATGATCTTTGCTCAGCCTCTCCCGGACGATAGCGACGAATAATATGAATATGTTACTGTCGAGCGAGCGATGCATGCATGCATAAAACCCTCTTTCTCTCAGAGAAAAAGGAGCACGCTCACAATCAGAGGACCAGAGAGCGCATCAGACTGAGAAGAAGCATATGGGTGTACAGATGCAGGACAGCAGAGGAGGGAAGGAAGGCGAAGCACAAGTAGAGGAGGAGATAAATGATATGGTAATCATGATGAGGATGGAAGAAAAAGCAATAGAGGTTTGTGTTATTATATTTGATGAGTGGTACTGGTGTTTTGCCCTTTTTCTTGTGGTGGTTTCGTAGAGGACTTGTGATATAGGAGGGGAGGAAGAGGGGCTGTGCTGGGCTGGGCTCGTGAAGGGTGGGGTGTTGGGTGGGAAAGGGTTGTGAGAGGCGTGATACCACCCACCTTTTCCTTTTTCCCCGTGACTTGTGCTCATACTCTTCCCACCACCATCATCATCATATCATGTTCCCATCCATACAATGCTCTTTGAGCCACCCCTCCCTCTCTTAACTTAACCGCCCATGTGGGTGGGCCTGACGCGATAAAGTAGTTGAGTAGGCAAATACAACTTGTCTCCCGTGGCCTTTGCCTGGGTCCACACAGGAGGTAGAGCCATGGCCATAATCCATATTTCCTCTTCCAACTCTCTCTGCAACTAACTCCCCATCCCTTTCGCTCCCTCCTTAACAACATCATTGTTTCTGAAACCGACTTTACTTGGAGGATGACATGAGTGAAGTGGAAGGACGGAAAAAGTTATTTTAAAATGTGAATATAATGGTGTTTATATATAAATAAATAAGGATGGAAAAAGTTATTTTAAAATGTGAATATAGTGGTGTTTATATATAAATAAATAAGGATGGAAAAAGTTATTTTAAAATGTGAATATATATATATATATAAAAGTGGTGTTTCTTTGTTTATGTGTTTATGTGTATATATATTTAATATAGAGATTTATATTTTTAATATATTTAAAAATAAATATTATACATATTATTATATAGAATATTTTTCTTTTTTGGATTTTTTAAGGGTTTTTATCGAAATTAAATAATTTTTTTTAAGAGTAGTTTCAACCATAATTTCAAGAAATCATGCATATCAATGTTAAGGTTGTGTAATCTTTGTTTTTAGGGAGTGTAGTCTAAATATTTTATGTTTTCTTTTTTTTTGTTAGTTTTTTAAAAATCTTAGAATCATATATATTAGCTATAGAAATTGCATAATCTCGGTGCCATGGAGGTATTTGAGGGCGTTGAATCTATATATTGATTCAAAAACACAATTTGAACACTTCCAAATTTAAATTTTACCAAATTTTTTTTATGAGATTCCGACTAAAACCCATTGAAAAGTCCAAAACATAGAATAAATAGATTGCTTCATTATTTGTTCCCTAGATACGGTTATAAAAATGGTGGAATTGTAGTTCCACCCCATTTACTGTGGAACTATACCATGGAACTGTGCCCCTAGGGATTTGGCCCATTTTAAAATGATGGTCGAAATTCCAAAAAAAAATAACAAGAAGAGATAGAACTATGCCTCACCCAAAAATTTTCCATCGCCAATGAGAAGCGATTTGAGTGCCAGTTATCACACGCCTTATTGTTTAATTTAAGCCATGTATAATCATTTAATACTAAGTAATAAGCATCATGTACGAAAATAATGCATTTATTATCAAAGTTGGTCCGTCTAATGGTAAATATCCCCCAATAAATACATTGCTACAAGGTGTTTATGGTTGGTGCATTTAACATAAATAATTAAAAGGTTTTGTTACTTATCATCCGTCGCCCAAAAAAAGGAGCCACTTTTATGATATTTAAGCCTCTCCAACAAGTGAGATAATGATTGTATTTTAATATTTTAATTTAAAGGGTATTAGGACTAAATCACCCTTACCATTGACCAGAAAAACGAGCCACTCTTATGCTATTTAAGCCTCGTTGAGGGTTAAGATAATATCCAACAAGTGAGATACTGATTGCATTTTAATTTAAAGGGTATTAGACCAAACCACCCTTACCAGCAAGCCCGCCAATGTTTTGTTATTTGAATCCTTGTGCCTATTAAGATAATAATAACTCACTTTTATTAAGTACGTTAACAACTCACAACTAAATCTGATGTATTTCATTTTAGATTATAAGTCATTTCAAGATGTCATTCGGATGACATGCCGTAATATCATCGAGTTGACACTAACGTCAAATTGTCATTAAGATTTGACAATATTTTTTTATATGATCGAGATTAACTCAATTTTAATAAAAATATAAAAAAGAGACGGGAAACTCTAAGCAGTGATGTTGATTTATTTTATTATTATGCTGGTTGGTGGATGGTTTATTTTTGTTTTTATTTTACTTTTAATTTATTTTTTAATCAAAAAAGCTATATCTTGTCATTCTTTTGATTTTTTATTTATTTTTAATTTGTTTGTGTTTCATTTATTTTATATAATTATTTATTTATTGGTAAATTATTTTAGCGAACTTTAATAACAATTATTACTAGTATTTACTTTTGTTTACACAAATGAAAACTATATTGGCTATTCATATAATGAATCAAAGTATACATGGTATACATGGGTGTTATCAAATTTAATCTAGCATATAATGTCTGAGTATAATGCAAGTTGTCTCATACTCTAAATAACTATGATAACATAAGAGATGAAAAAAACATGTCTTCAAAAACTGTAGGCAATAATAGGAATCTAGTTCATATAACCACAATCACAAAATAGATGGCCAAGCAAACAAAAATTACCATAAGTGTCTAGATAAAGTAAATAGCCCGATACTAACACTAATATATCCGCATCTCAAAACTGGAAAGAAGGGAGCCCTGAACATGTTCATCAACAAGAATATATCCTTTAGGGCAATTTAGTGTTTTCCTTGACATAAGATCTGCTTGCTTATTAAAGCACATATATATATATATGTGTATAAGGAATCTCCTCGAAAAGAAGTTGTAGATCTCTAATTTGTCGCATCCATCCAAACAAAAAAGGTACATGTAGCTAATGTAGACCATGAACCCAATCGATAATAGTTTTGGAGTCACCAGCCACCTACAAATTTTTTATATGCCTATCATGTGCAAGAAATAGTAGAAGCCACAGAGCTAATAATTATGATCTAGTGTTTGTGTTGTAACCATAACCCATCCAACAATGAATATGATGATCACACCAGTATGACACCCCCTGCACTACTAGTCCCAAGTGACAGATTTGTTGCATCGTTAAAGAAACTAGTAGCAAACTAATTCGAAAAGGAGGGAGGGAAGAATATTTTTATCATATCCACAGGATACTATCTGCTCCATTCTTTATAAGGCCCAACAATGGATCTAATGACCCTATCAACCGATGGTTGGGAGCCCTCAAATAATATAGGAATAGAACCTACATGGAGAGGATAACATTCCATCCCACAACCACATGGACTAGAACCAATTGATAGTATTTTATTTATACCTATTAGTATAATATGAAGAAGTTGATATAATGTTAGCAAATATGTTTGTAGTGACATCTATTATAAATGATATATTAGCAAATTTGATGTATACTAAGTGATTTTCTTATCAGTTATTAACTCCAACATAGATCCATCTTAACTCGGATGTATTAAGCATCAAGAAGGATCAAATCCTCAAGGGCTCTAAACCTGTGATATATGGCATCCCTGTTGGCAACATGTCATGGGAAGATGGTTCAACCAATTAAACTAACCCTTGGGACTATCTCTCTCTCTCTCTCTCTCTCTCTCTCTCTCATACACACACACACACACACAAAGGAAAATCTTCTGAGAAACCTAATGATATATACTCCAAAGAAAACTTTGCAAGGAAACCCAATGGATGTTTCTCCACATCCATGGATAACATCCCCAGTAAACCCTCCAATGTACAATAGTGTGCTTAAACCAAATGTATTTGAATTAGGGACTTGCTGGAATGGAACTAGCAAATTCCCAACACCATTGGCGTCAACGAGTTGAGATAACCCTTGGGATTTCTACCCCAATGAAAACCTCACAAGGAAAAGTAAGGGATGCTTCCCCACATTTGTGGATGGCATCCTTAGTAAACTAGTCAGCGTAGACTAATATATCTCACACAGGAGGATTCAAACTAAGAAATTACTAGAATGAAACTAGCCAAATGCCCAACAACATTGGCAACAATAGGTCAAGCTAACTCCTTGGGATATCTATCTATCTATCTATCTATCTATATATAGATATAGATATATAGATATATAGATATCTAAGGGCTAGTTTCAATTGGTTTGACATGTCATATTAAAGTTGTCTTGGCCAAGGAGGTGACAAGTAGAATCCATTAGCGGTTAATCTAATTATAGCAATAGATAGTGATTTTAACATGTTATATCATGGTAATTAGGAAAATTGGCATTCAATTATTTTTGCATGCATTTCTATTTTATGGTGAGTTAAGTTACTAGTAATTTTGATCTTCCACTTTGATGTAGGTTAAGGGATCAATATTCAAAAGCACCATTAATTTGTATAACTTCTAGATGGATTAGGCAACATTCAAATTGACCACCTTGAATAATTCATTGAGGGCCTTCAAATTCATTGAGACTCATCCTAGAAACACCCCTACGAGGAGTTGATCTCTTCCTAGAGAGCTTGTTTCTTTATTTAGTTTACAATCCTTGTGCTTTTGATAGGGAAGATGTTCGACTTCTTGGAGTCGGTTCTTGGTATCCACCATGATCAAATTAAAGAAGGCTTGATAGTGCAAGCATGTATGATGGATCAAATTGGTCTTAGTGGTTGTTAATAGGTTACTTTATCTTAGCAAATGTTACATGGCATTGCCAATCCATAGCATTGCCTGCAATGTGTGAATTTTACCCTATGTCCATATAACATTGTATGCATAGATGTCACTCTACCTTACACATATCACACGTAATACTAACATCGATATTGTGATATATTTAACATGTTCGTACAATATTTATGAATTCCAAACCCACAATGGTTCCTTCCAACAATGATCGTACTTGTGCATTACTTCTAATCCCAAAATTATCTAGACATAAAGGATTAACTCCTACTTGTGTTATATGATGAAAACATTGTAATATGATAATGAAGTAGAAGAACCGTAAAGTCTACATATGAATCAAAGATGTGGATAAGGATAGACGTTAGGGATGAGGATTTCGTAGATTTATTTGAGAGATTGTTGGAGATAGGTATGGAGATGGTTGAACTAAATATCTTAGTATGACATGTTATGGTCACCTAATGTTATATAAAGGGACCTAATTATACAATAGAAAAACACAAGACAATGTAATAATTGAATAAATTTTCCCCTTTGAGGGTTTCTTGAGTGTAACTCTTGATGTCCCTTGCTTGATATATATATTTTTTAACAGAAACAAGAAGTAGTATTGTATTAAATAGAGTAATAGTTACAAAAATCCCTTCCTGGAAAGGTTAACCATAACCTGGAGAATGAGTACTCCATAATTGAAAAAATAAGCTTTTCAATCATGGGTATTGTTCTTTCTAATTGTTCATATCTACTGCCTTTTACAAAGTAAATCCTGACATACTGGTTACATATATAAGCACAAAAACACATCTAACAAAACAAAACAGATAGTATGCATCAACATTCCTGGAATTAAGCAAGAGGAATTCCTTCATGAGTCTGAGAGTCATCTTCCATCAAAGAACTGTCTTCACGCTGATTTCTTGGGTCCACTGGCTCGGAATGCTTCCCGAATTCTTCCCGTAGGTCGCTCAAGGAATCTTCCAGTTGAACCAGGTGAGCCTTAATCTCGTTGTTTCCACTTTGCAAAGTATCAAATAACTGCCCCTTCAAAGAGAACATGAAATGTTTAAGGCCTTCAAAATTGGCATGTTGATAGTATTTGATGCCTTTGACATCCTTTTGCACTTCCTCAAGCTCCCCAACATGGACGCGAACATTGGTTTCCACATCCTCCATTCTCGAATCCATCTGGGTGAGATCCATACCAATGTGTCTGCTTTATTCCAAAGCCGCTTTGGAAACTTCTAAAGCATTGTGTGTGTTCTTCCTGATATCTTGATGAATCGCCTTAATCTCCCAAAGCTCCTTCATCATGTTCTCCAAACTCATCCTCCTGATGGCTGGAATAGACCAGGGAAGAGTTCACACACCAACACTGAGGAACCCACCGTCGCAAGTGAGAGATTCAATACCCAACACCACCGTTTGATATGTAGTACCTTCTCCCAAAAAAGGATCGTGCGAACGAGAGCCCCGCGAGTTATCCATTAATCTGCATGCTTCCATATTACTGCCACGCCAACCTTCATTAATTCGAAAGAGGGATGTCCAAGGGCGGGCTTTAAAACTCAATCTGTAATGGATTCCACTTGTCCACATAAGGAGTGGGGAACTTTGTATGCATGCCCCTTTAGGGAAGTTAGAGGTGATAAAAAACATGGGGACCATTTGTTGTGAGGGCGATCTTGGTTAAAAGCGATGAGCCATTCTCTTAACCTTGCTCCTTGATTAGCCATATTGTCAACATCCACATGATTATGCCTTAGAATGTGATAGAACTGAATCCTTGAAATGCCACTAATGACAGAGACAATTCTTTTTTGAATTATGTTCAAGTACTTGTCATGGCCTTTTTGTATATTTATCATTTTCTGTATTACAATCATGGAGTCTCCAAGGATAGAGTAATGATCTATATGCATGGAAACCATTGTTTCAACCCCTTGGAGCAGGCCACCCATTCTGCTTGACTGTTTGTTCTCCTTCCTAATCCCCATGCATACTGAAATAACTTGTTACCTCCAGGGTCATAAACGACCCCTCCTGCACCTGCCACCCCTATACCTTCCTTATAAACGAATTGCACTAGTTGGGAATCGAACACGGGTCTCTACCATGGCAGGGTACTACTCTACCACTAGACCACTAGTGTTATTCCTTGCTTGACATATTTATGAGTGTATTCGTTGTTGTTATAAAGCTCAACATTTGGTACCAAATCATATGTTTTCACTTGAAAGATTTAGATTTTTTAAGTATGTTTATTGTTATGGACTATGTCATGTGGTGGAGCCCATGTTGCTTACTGAGTGGGCATTTAAGGTAGTGGCTACACAATTATTAGTTGTAGTGAGGTTTCCCAACCTTAAGAGGCAAGTGAATATGAGTGGATTTCTTCCATAAAAGGAACAATTGTAAGGTGTTGTCGTGCACTAAGGGTATTTTGATAAATAAATAATTGATCATTTATGTTATCTTGTGTGTAATTGCATCTTCATATATAAGGTTCATAGCATTTGGGATTAGAGCACTTTCTAGGATACAATTTGAAAAAAAATATTGTTTTTGTAGATTTGAAGCAATGACACTCATATCAATTTTTGAGTTTATTTTTGAAAATTTCCAGAAATTAATTGTAGATGTATATTCTCCTAAAAAGAATACACGATTTCAAAAAAATCACTTGAATCAAAGTTCAGACAAAGGATATATTTCTGTTTGAAATCTGCTCAGTTTTTAGGGCTTTCCAGTGATGATTGTAGGTCTTGCAGAGGATATAACTTTTGATAGATTGCTCAAGTTGTATCCATATCAATGTCATTTGATAGATAATTTAGGGATTTGATATTACATATTATATGATATATTTCTAGTCATATCCAGTATGCTACAAACCTTGCAAATTTACGCCCTCAAACCCCCATGGAACTAAAGAATGACAATGTTAAGGAACATGAAAGATGAGGAAAATGGTAGCATTTTATACGGTATAAGGGATGCAATCGACTGGTGTCAAACAAATATGAAGAATTTAATCAAATGACCTATAAATAATTTGCTCAACAAGCATTAAAAGGATATGGAAGATATGCCAAGTGAATTTAAGTAGGTTGATATTATTGATGCCACCAATGACAAGTATTTAGCCAAGAATTATATGCTTGGTATGATTTCAAGGATGATTATGAGGATTGGTATATGGACAATTATAATTTCTGTAAAAAAACTACCTACACTTCTATTTGATGACTTTACTCCACCTTATGTAGAGAACATTGTTCATGAAGTCAGGAGCCAATTATGACTAATAGTTTTCATCTTTCCTATTCTCTAGTAGTAGTGTTTCTTCTATATTTGCATCCGACCTTTTTTTAGTTATGTGGACAATATTTTGGATATGGAAGGATCGATATATCTAAATACACATGACCATGTTAGGGAGCACTAGTCTCTGTCTGGTATTGAGCTCGAATATCTTCAATGGGGAGTCAACATGAGCACTTTGACATGGAACCCAAGTTTAAGGTACAGTTTCTTGGACTACTTGGTCATGGTCACTAGCACTTGTACATGTGACCCTATTTCCCTGGATTAATTCAGCATTGTTGTTAGCACTCGTCCATGGGACACTAGTTTATGGTTGTACCTCCTCACATTAAGAATTAAGGGAAATACTTTTGTAAGGGGGTGGAGTGTTATAATCCTCCTTATGGGTGTAATGGGGGTGTGGATGGACCATTAGAGTAATAATAGTGGAATCCATTCAATGTAAGGTGGTTCAAGTCCACTATTTTGTTATTAATAAATATTGTGGTAATAATTATTAAATAAATGTACCAGCTTACTTTAGGAGTTAGTCATGCATTGTATACTACCATCTCTTTGGAATAAGGCCGAGTAGTAAGTAGTCAACAATCAATGTAAAAAAGAATCTCCCTATTAATTAAGACTCACTAGGAAGTCAATATGTATTAATTATTTGACCATGTCAAGTAGTTAGGGTTTTGGATCTAGGAAGCCTATTTAAAGAATTATAAGGCTACGAAGGGTTTTGTCGAAAACTATTGTAATGGATCACTGCTCAAGTAAAAGGTCACCCAACCTCAAGATGCTTGTGAACATTGCTTCTTGAAATTATTCTCATAATATAAATATCATTCACTGTAATGTTTATCTTTCTATTGTCTAATGTTTCTTGTTCTGCTCTATAAATTATGGTTTACTGCATCGTAACCTCTGCATATCATGTGTTTTTTTAAGTTTCAAGGCTAAAGAACACCACAAGTGGTATTAGATCCACTTTCCTGAGCCAACATGCCTCCAATATTTCAAATAATTATTTTAGTCCATTATTCCTTCGGTGTTCATACTTTTCATCTTCCATGGTACACACCCACAACCAAGATCACATGGAGATTGCCAACTAGAATCCGCCCCAATACCCTCAAGTCTTGAACTCCTTACTCATGTCCTTCCAACACTCAATGGATTAGAAGTTGCACCAAATCACCCTCAAAGTTTCTAACACCACCAACACCCTAACAAACCATGACCATCTGATCACTACTATTGGCCAACATGTTAGATTTGCTCCAACCATTGATACTCAAAGCAATGAAGCTATGGTCACTGAAGACCAAGGATCTCACACTCTCTTCTTAGAAACCCAACATCTCTCCTTTGGGGATAAAAATTCATGGCACTACTTTCTGAATATTGGCATGTGCAATTTTGATGGCTCTTACCCCTCAGGTTGGGTGACCCAAATGGAACATTATTTTTCTTTTCATGGCATTAAAGGTGATCTTTAGAAGTTGAAAATTGGGGTTTTATAGTTAGACCCTGAAAGATGGAAATGGTGGCAATGGTACCAGAAATATTATCATCGTTATGTCCCTTGCATCCAATTTGTGAATATCCTTCATGATCGTTTTGACCGCGACACTCACTATTTGGGCGGGTTGACCAAACTGCACCAAATTGGAACTGTTCTAGACTATATTACAACACTTGAGCAATTGGAAATCAACACAGAAGGCCTCTTTAATTGTTTTCATTGGAATGTTTCATAAGTGGCCTCAAGGAGGCAATTTTTGCACATGTGCATATGTAGTGGTTGCCCACTTGCTTGGAAGCCTATGATAGAGCTCATGGAGATGAACTGGTGATCAATGCCCAAAAAAATAACCCTTCGTTTCCCACTCACATAGTATCTCCCATGGCTCCCACTCTCAACAACTCCACCACCTCGCCACTACAAATCCATAAGTATACCTTGGATGCCATGGTTGAGAGTCGACCTTTGATACAATTGTGATGAAAAAAAATTCCAAGGGCATAAATTCAAAGAACAAAAAATATTTCAAATCAAGGCATCCCCATACGATTCTTTGGGGACACCACCATGGCATCCCCACCAAACTCTGATGTGGAGGATACTTGTTGTGGGAAATTTTTTCCTAATGACTGGGTTTGGTCACCAACATACTAGAAAGGGAGAAATATGATCTAAAAACTCTTTAAATAGACATTTCAAATGCACTCAAGATGTTTCATCAATCAAACAAGTAAGCAAGAATTTATTGGAGGAGGGTGGGAGGAGAAAGGAACTTGTTTATTAGCTTGAACCTCGTTGCTCCTTCTCTTCAACTTCAATATGATTCACTACAACAACTTGAAACCTGTAAAATATATAGATAACCATTCTCGCAAGCCCTATGGTCTCAATAAATACATCGGCCAAATCGAAATCACAACTAGTATAGATTAAGCCCTTGCAAGGATTAATAATCTTCCACCAACAAAGACTAAATACTTCAAAATTCAAGAATGAATATGGGGGAAGGAAAGATCATAAATTTATATTAAAAGACAACAATAAATGATACACAAGTTACCTTGATACTGCCATGACACTTCTCAAAGCCTTAGATTGGATCCCTCTACACTTGAACCACTTGTACTCCAACTTTCGAATGCCTTATTTTTCAAGGGTGTATAGGAGAGAAGTCATATAGGGGAGATGACTTTGATAACTCATGAAAGAATGCTCAGGGATAGAGGTCACTGAGGGAAAATGAGGCAAATGGACTCAGAATAGTAGAAGGATTCCTCCAACATAACATTAACATGGGTTTGCTCCCCTTCCTTGGTCCACCATATCCCTTTTTAATGAGTGTTTGGGATAGTTAGGATGGCTACCAAGTGGTTTTTGGAGTTGCAAATGAGACCAACCACCTTAGAACTACCACGATCCCTGCTCAATGGAAAGGTCCATGGCCACTCACCTTGCAGGAAGGAAAGGTGCATGAGGTCTCTTTTTGGCATGCAACTTAGTGATTTCAGTGGGTAAATACTTGGATTGTCTTCTTGAAGGTTTAGGCCATCATATAGGATCAAATTAGGGCTTCTTCCAAGATGATATGTACGTTTGGACGATATTCTTTTATGACATATGTGTTGCTTTAGGAGGTCATTGTCACAAATGTGGAAGTGACAATTTGCATTATAACAATAATATGCCCCCTTTGGAAGATGCTCCCAATATACCAATACCAAAGGAGAAACCCAAATCTCACTCCATGTGTTATTTGGTTTCTCCACACCTCATATATTGAAAGTGATTGACTACATCAAACAATGGAATGCCATTGCATTAGTTGCTAGTGGTAGCACCCATAATTTCATTCATCAACATGTGGCTAAATAAACCCATGCTATATTCACCCTACTAATATCCAATTTCCAAATTATGAAAGCTAATGGGGTTATGATGAAATGTAGGGGTCGAATACCATCTCAAAACACATATAATTGCTATTGACATGGATGACTGTGATATAGTTATGGGGGTTGAATAGATCAAGAATTTGGGTCTTATCACAATGGATTTTAAGGAAATATCTCTCTTATTTACTAAGGCTAGGTATATACATCACCTTAATGGAATTACCTACGGTTTTCTTGAAATTATTTCATCACGCCTTATAGATAAATTATTGAAGAAAGGCCACTCATGTATCATGCTTCATTCCATGCCATCTAAGTCATGGAAACACCCACATCAAATGTCCACCTTGAATTGCAACATGTTCTCTCCTAGTATCAATAAGTTTATGAGGAACCAAAGGGTTTGACCCCCTTCCTTGGGAAAATGAACATGATATTCCTTCAATCCCGAGCAATCAACCTCCCAATGCCAGTCCTTATCACCACCCTTTCGCACAAAAGATGAAATTGAAAAAAAACATTTAGGAATTATTGGAGGATGAAATCATTCATTCTATCACAAGTCCTTATTCCTTCCAAATGGTTATGGTCCTAAAAAAGGAGGGATATTGGAGCATGTGTCCTGATTTTTGAGCTCTCAACAAAATAAATATCAAAGATAAATTTCCTATTCCTTTCATTGATGATATCTTAGACAAGTTGCATGGAGCCAAATTCTTCACCAGACTTGACCTTTGCTTGGGCTACTATAAAATCCAAATGAAAGAGGTAGACATACCAAATACAACCTTTTGCACTCATAAGGGTCATTACAAGTTCTTAGTCATGCCCTTCAGTCTCTACAATACCCCATCCACTTTGTAGAGCATCATGAATAAGATATTCCATCCTTTCCTCTGCCATTTTGTTTTGGTATTCTTCAATGATATCTTAGTTTACATCCCCAACTGAGTAAGCCACCTCCATCATGTTGCTCATACCTTGCAATTATTATAAGATCACTAGTTATTTGTGAATTACTCCAAATGTGTTTTTGGGGTGACTGAGGCAGCCAATCAACCCTTCTCTACCCCCTAAAGGAGGCTATGTGCACTACGCCGATGTTAACCATGCCAAGTTTCACTAAGACCTTTGTTTTAGAATGTGATGCCTCTAGTTGTATCCTTGGAGCGTTATTACTACAAGTTGGACACCCATTAGCCTTCACTAATAAGAAGCTTTGTGAGGCACAAAACTTGTGCAAGTCCACCTATGAAAAATAAATTATGGATATACTTCACACAATTGCGACATGGTGACCATATTTAATAGGATGATATTTCCATATCAAGATAAACAATCATAGTCTCAAGTATTTTCTAGAACAAAGGTTGTCCTCACCTGAGTAACATAAATTGGTCATTAAGATGTTGGGTGATTATTATGAGATCATATATAAGAAGGGTTATGACAATGTGGTGGTAGATGCTTTATGTCAGTTGAAGAGGAGGGTTCCCTCTTCACCTTGTCCTTACCAGTTCTAGGATGGTTTGATGAAGTACGTTAGGAATGGTTGGATGAGGACACAATTCAACACCTCATCAGATGTTTATAAGAAGACCTAAAGCCTATTCCTCGGTATACATGGCACCAAAATATATTGAGGTATAAGGAGCACATTTTTCTCAACTCTAATTCAGCCTTAAAACCATGAATCTTAGAGGAGCTACATCATCATCCACATTAGGCCACTTTGGTTTTCATAAGATCCATGAAATAATTAAGCCCTCATTATTTTGGGAAGGCATGAAAAAAGATATTCACAACTTTGTTGCAACCTATGGCACTTGCCAAAGGCGTAAGGGTGAAACCATGAAGTCACCTGGTGCTTTGTAGCCAATTCCAATTCCCAACCATATATGAATAGACATCTCTATGGATTTCATAGTAGGAATTCCTAAGGTGGGAAATAAAACAATCATTATGGTTGTTGTCAATTGTATAACAAAATATGCTCACTTTTGTGTCTTACCACAATGTTTTACACCTTCCCTAGTGGAACAAGTCTTTATGGATGATATTTTTAAGCTCCATTGCATGCCAACTTATATTTTATTTGATCGTGACCATACCTTCACCAATAATTTTTGGCAAGAATAGTTTAAACTTAAGGGTATGTAGTTGAATCTTAGCCTATCCTATCAACCCCAAATGAATGGCCAAACAATCGTGGTCAATAAATGCTTGGAAACCTACTTGATATGATTTACGTCAGACGGGTCACACAACTGGGCCCAATGGCTTCCTCTAGTCGAGTGGTGGTATAATACCACTTATCATGGATCCGTCAAAATGACATCATATTAAGTAGTGTATGGCCAAAATACCTTATTAGTGATTTCCTATCTTCTAGGTACCTATAGTGTTCAAGGCATAGAAAACACACTTTTCACCAGAGAAGCTATTATCCGCACCCTTAAAGAGTACAATTTGGTTATGGCTAAAAACAAAATGAAACAATAAGAAAATAAACATCACTTTGAGTGTTCCTTTGAAGTAAGGTATCAAGTGTTTATTTGACTCCAACCTTATAAGAAAACATCCCTCAAGTATCACCTTCACTAGAAGATAGCTTTGAAGTTCTATGGTTCTTACACAATCCTTCAATATATTGGATAGGTGACCTACAAGCTCCCTCTGCCATATCACTCCAAGATTCACCTAGTATTTTATGTCTCTTGCCTAGAAAAGGTGGTGGGGTATAATTGTAAAGTGCATACCATCTTACTTGAATTGGAAGAGGGAGGATCCATTTCGCTCCAACTAACAATAGTATTAGCTTTTAGGGAATGAAAATTGCACCTGTGCACAATCAAATAACTCTTGATCAAGTGGAAAAATTATTAATACCAGAATATTATGCTTCAGAACCAACAGATATTGAGGAAAATGCTGCTTTTGAATGGGGGAGGGCATGTTAAGGTCCTACCCTAACTTGCCTTACTTTGGGATTTATTCATGCATTGTATATGGCCATCTGTTTGGAATAATGCTAAGTAGTTAGTACTTGTTATTTCTTGCTTAGACTTGTTAATGGACTGCTTAACCTCACTTAGTCATGGGGAAATAATATAAGGCCCCAGTGGTGTTCATAATATCTCTGTGAGTCAGAGGAAGGATGAAGTTATGGCAGGAGACAAGTAGAGTCCCTATTGAAGGATTGAAGGCATATTGAAGGGGATTATAGGGAAAAAAAATCAGATAAGAAAATTACAAGGTTAGAGACCTTAGTTGGGCACGAGATTGCACCATTAGAGAGATCTCTCCAAGATATTTCCAACGGTACCAACCTTGTACCATTTGGACAAAGGATAAGGAAGTTATGACCATTGGAAGTTTTCCTTGGAAGCTTGTTGGAGCAAGGATCCTTGATCCTTACCCTTCCACATATGCAAGGTCCTTTTCGCATCTGCAATGCGGATTGCGGATTGCGGGGGTCGGGAATCATCCATTGGGGAATATGGAAATCCGCATTTCCGCAATGCAGAATGCAAATTGTGGGAAGTAAAATTCATCGAACATGGAATATGGGACTACGCATTTCCGCATCCGCAATGTGGAATGCGGAATGTGAATTGCAGAAGGTAAAATATTCCGCTAGTTGGAATGTGGAATTCCACATTTCCGCACCCGCAATGTGGAATGCAGAATGTGGGTTGTGGGAAAGCAAATGTCGTTGGGTTTGGAGATCCAATTTTTGAGTTCCAAATGAGGATTGCAGAACTGTGGAAGTCAAAAGGACTAATTTTTGAGGCTGGAAATGGCTTCCGACTTCTGAATTTTGAATTCCACAATGCGTATTGCGGAAGTTGGAAGCGCGTTTCCCATTTTGGATTGGTTTTGGCAATCCACTTTTCGAGTCCTGCATGTAGATTGTGGACCCGATCCCATTGCGGCTATGTGTGGATTTGGAATCATTTGGAACAAAAAAAGGAATCAGAGGGTCTCCCATGGCATTTAAAGGCCATCTGGGAGGTGTGGGAACGTTACAACTCCCACAGGGAAAGGAAAGGGAACCCCCTACTGAAATCTCAAGCCTGCCCACTAAATTTTTACTCCAAAAGAAGAAGCAAAAACTCCCAAAAATGGCTAAGTATTAACATCTTCTGACTGAATGAGAAATCCACAATCAGAAAAATGATAAAAAGGAGGTATTTTGCTCTTAAGAGATTGAATGGTTGAGATTGGAGATAGAGCTAGATCTATGGTGGGGAAGAAAAATCAACGGTAGAGAATGAAGGAGATGGGGAATGATTGGTGGTGCCAGTTTCCCCCGAAGGCACCAAAGGAAAAAAGAGAGGGAATGGATCTATGGACAAAGTTCAATGGGGTTCTGACTTTTCGACTCCCTCATTATAGATTGCGGAATTCAGAGGAGTAATTTTCTTGAAGTTGTGATTTGGGGTTCCGACTTCTGACTCCTGCATTGCGGATTGCGGAATTCGGAGGAGTAATTTTCTCGAAGTTGTGGTTTGGGGTCTTGAATTTCAGACTCCCACATTGCAGATTGCAGATTGCGGAGGCGTGATTTATTCAAATCTCTGAATTTGGGGTTTCGACTTCCGACTCCCGCATTGCGGATTGCAAAAGTCGGAGGTGTGATTTATTCAAAGCTGTGAATTTGGAGTTCTAACTTCCAACTCCCGCATTGCGGATTGCGGAAGTCGGAGGCGTGATTTCTTCAAAGCTGTGAATTTGGGGTTCCGAATTTTGACTCCCGCATTGTGGATTGTGGAAGTCAGAGGTGTGATTTATTCAAATCTATGAATTTGGGGTTCCGACTTCCAACTCCCGCATTTCAGATTGTGGAATTCGAAGGTGTGATTTCTTCGATGCTATGCATTTGGTGTTCCGAATTTCCAACACCCACATTTTGACTTGCGGATTGCGGATTGTGGACTCAAGTTGGCTTTTCAAAATAAATTGTAGAACAAGAGGACGACTGCATAAACAAATTGTTCCGCGACTGGTAGTCGATCTTAAGGCAAAAGAAAGGCAAAATACGTCAATCCCTACAAATCAACCTGAAATGGCTCAATCTAAAGGACACCAAGCAATTTGACAACCTGATTTTTTCACTAGCAGCACACTGAAGTTTCCCATCGCCTCATCTCTAGATCAAGAAGCAATTGGTTCGAGTAGCTCGAATTGAAGAAGGAAGACAACCTCATCACTTCCAGTTTTTATTATTATTTTGAATAAATAGTCCATAAGACTAGTAGTTAATCTGATTTATTGCCAACATTTGTAGTTGCGAATTTAATGAACAACCACATATCGCTGAATTAGTTGAGAAGGTTTTTATTTTTGTAAGCCTATAAAGGAAGGTTTTGAATAAGACCCAAGGGTTGGGATTTTGTATGAAATTTTTTTAGCAATGTAATGAAACCCATCCTTTTATATTAACGCGAAGACTTGATTTTGGAGCAGAAATTCCTGAAATGAATGTTTTGATGTCTGTAATTCCTATGCATATTTCCCTTGAGAGTATTTTCCATTGATGGTATTCTTCTAAAGTGTTTAAATCAATATTACATGGTCTGAAATTCGTCTATCATTTGATTCTTCAAATACATATGATTAGACACTCCACTCTTTCTTTCTAAAATTGCAAGTTAGAATTCATTTGTAAATGCTCTAACTTTGTGATGGATTTTTGTTTCCCTTTCTACTACTATCTACTAATATCCTTTTGATGTGAAAAAATTTATTTATCTTTCCTCTACTTCTCAAATTATAGTCCAATCAGTCATCTGTGATAGAAAACCTATGAAATTTTGACTCCATGCCCTGTGATATACCTATCCTCAACCGAACCAATTGAAATCCCTAATACCCTCATCTCAAAGTCTAGCCACCACTATTAATACACAACCAACCAATTCAAGTGATATTTTGCATGTTGAAAGAGTTGTGAGAGAGAGGGCCCTCTCTGTGTCTTGGAAAGGCTAGTTTCCATTCACAAGAGTGTAGTTGAAATAGTTACCTCAGTGATCCATTATGCCGCAACCTAGAAGAATCTTGAGTGATAACACCATCCATGATTGGCCAATCCCGACAACTCTCACAAATTTGTGTTGGGATTCTCTAATATTACTTGGTCCCTTAGCCAGGTGACCAAATGGGGATCTAAGGCCAAGTTCAGCTGGTCCAAACCACAGCAACAAGAATTTGAGGAGATGAAGTAACGCTTATGTTTGACACCTGTCGTTGCCTTACAAGATCTACAACAACCCTTTGAGATTGAGATAGATGCTTTAATCTATGTTGTTGGTGTAGTCCTCACTCAACATGGCCATCCAGTGGCATATCATAGTGAGAAACTTGCAGATACAGTCCAAAAGTACCCCACCTACGACAAGAAAATGTATTCCATTGTTCAATCGTGTCGCCAATGGAAGCATTACATCCTAGGAAAAGAGATAGTCATCCACACTAATAAAAATACCTGGAAGTTACAGAATGACCACCACCAAAAGTGGTCCACTTACTTGTAGCAATTCCACCTGAATATTAAATATAAGAAGGGAAGCACCAACTGAGTCCTCGATTTCCTTAGTCGGCCTCTAGTAGCAGTACTTTCCATGATGCTCCACTCTTATGGCCATGAGATCTCCGGGTGGCCTCAACTATATAGCAGTGATCCCGAGTTTACTCCCATCTACCAAGCCCTATGTGCAGGAACATCCATGGCAGACTTTCATCTTCAATAGGGATTGTTATGCCACTTAGGACATATCTGCATTCCTTCAAGCAAGCATGCTAAGATGATTTGGGAAGCTCATTACAGTCAGGTGGCAAGGCACTTCAGCACTGAAAAGACAGTGGCCATATTGCAAAAGCATTTTTAATGGCCTAAGCTCCGACAAGATGTCGACCGATACATCCGATCCTGCACTACCTGTACCATTGCAAAACCTTCCATAAAAAAGTAGGGGTTGTACACCCCTATTCCCACTCCTAGTAGGCCATGGGAATCCATATCCATGGATTACATGTTTGGAGTACCTTCAACCAAGCATGGAAATGACTATGTGTTTGTTGGTCAACTTTCCATTCTGTAACTTTCTTGTACTTGACTAGGTTCGATGTAGTTAGGGAACCAACAATACCACTTCTCCATCGGCCCTTTCGGAAACAACCTGCGAATAGGTTGAGGTATCACCCGAGGCGAAGTTATGGGGGATTACAGAAGTGGGTTTCTATAACTAGGTGATGTGCGGTTATGGGACTGGCTTTGGCGAAGTTATCCTGACTTCTCATATACTTTGTTATTACTGCATACATATGGCACTGTGCACTTCGAAACTACCACATTACAATACGACAGCGCAAACCCAGGACTGCGCTTCTATTCAATTACACACATTACAGACTCCACTAACTTAGTGTCTATCCATGCAACTACGCATTCAACATGCTCATAATTATTTGCACATTCAGTTATACATGTTCAATACTTAACATATTATTCTCATTGACCATACATGTGAAAATACATATAAAAGAACGAACATACATAAACATGAACATGAACAGAAGCAATCTCACAGATTCAATCACACAACACAAGTATTTACGTGATTCACCCCCAGGGTGGGAGCTATGTCCACAGGAACTGTTGTTTATATTAATGGGAATGGTCAACAGTTCCATTCTACGCAAATAGCTACAGACTCTTCTCTCTACAATGGGTATCTGCGTGTTAAATTTTCAGAATTTACTTCAATCTGATCTAGGATCTTAAATGAGAGAACAACATGCACAGCAAATCTACAACATATCAATCATGGACACAATAATGCAAGCACACAAGAGACATAGAGTTTACTTGGGGAAAACCATAAAGGTGAAAAACCCCAATAACTTCCTCAGAGATAGATAAAGCAATGATACAACTAGAATACAAGAGATTGTCTTCTCCTAGCAGCAGAGCCTCCTCCTCCACAAGTGTGCCACTCTCCCAAGTGTGAGTGAGAGAATAGAAGGTGTAAAATGAGAGAGACACACTCTCTATTTGTACACTAACTTGACTTGACCTTTACTCAACTAGGTCAACCTCAACTTAACCACTTAACATAATGCTGATTGGGCCGACCCCCACTAGGGTGGTCTAATAACCCTTTGACCCACATGACTTATATTGGGCCGACCCCAACAAGGTGGTCTAATAACCCATCAAGTATAAGTTACGACACTTACAATATAAATGATGACACTTCTATATAGAGGAATAATAACATCTCTATAGGAATACAATATACATATATGTGAAATACATTCCGAAGTTACATATGCATCAACATTCCCTCTTAACTAGGAAGGTATTTCTCGACATAGGTCTTCTAGCACAAGTCATATTCTCTGGATCATCGTCACTGCTGCTACTATCTCAATCAATCTCTGAATCTACTCGTCATAGGAAGTTCTACAGAGCCAGTCCTTATTCATACTGGATGTAGGCCCACCACTTGTAGGTCTTCGTCATCATTGGCCATACTGTGGAAATCTCAGGACTTATTACGTGCGTCACAAAACCTTAAAAGAGTCTCTTGACTAGCAAGAACCCTAAAGAGCATCTGAGGCCTTTTTCATCCTGTCCAGATCTCCAGGACTTATTACATGTGACCCCACCACAAAACCTCGAAAGAGAATCCCAGGACTGATTACGAGCACAAGGTTCAACCTATCGGATCTCCCAGGGCACAAATTACATGTGGTCGCCACAAAACCTCGAAAGAGCATCCTAGGACTGATTACGAGCACAAGGCTCAACCTATCGGATCTCCCAGGGCACAAATTACATGTGGTCATGGAAAAACCTCGAAAGAGCATCCCAGGACTGATTACAAGCACACAACTCAAGCTATCGGATCTCCCATGGCACAAATTACATGCCATAGGACAAAACCTCGAAAGAACATCTGCCAGATATCCCAGGGCACAAATTACATGCCATAGGCAAAACCTCGAAAGACTATCTGCTGATCTCCCAGGGCACAAATTATATGTCCTCCCAAGCAAAACCTTGAAAGAGCATTTGCCATATATCCCAGGGTACAAATTACATGCCATAGGCAAAACCTCGAAAGACTATCTGCAAATCTCCCAGGGCACAAATTACATGCTTATCTGCACAACCTGTTCCACGGCCACAGAGTATCAACCTGATACTCACCATACATCATCTTGATGTACACATGATCATCCTGATCATCATCACTGCAACATCCTATTGCATGTCATCTGGAGCAACATCCTAAAGCTCGTCATCCATGATCATCTTGATCATATAATGCATCTACCTGATGCATACCAAGTATCTACCTAATACATATCATCATACATGATCCACCTGATCATACAATGTATCCACCTGATACAAATACAAAAACATGATCCACCTGATCATACCTGATACATATCAACATACATGATCTACCTGATCATACACAGTATCCACCTGATACATATACGAATACATGGTCCAAGAATCCAACATGATGCATATACAAAACATATACAAATGATCCTACTAATCATATCCAGCATCCAACATGATACGTACATACATGTACATATAAATGATCCAACTGATCATATCCATCATCCAACATGATGCGTATATACATATAAATGATCCAATTGATCATATCCAACATCCTCTTGATGCATATACAGAGTAGTAACTGGAGCATCGTCCTGATGCTCATATCCAGTGCTTCTTCCTGCAGTGGCTACAATTTTGAGGAAGTTTCAGCTTCCTTTTCTCTTAATTCTTCCAATTCTTTCTGAAGTTCCCTCCTCTTTGCAAACTTTTGCATCTTTTTCCTTGCTGGCAAGTCCTTCATAGCAATATTAATAGAATTGAGATCCTGCTGCTTCCACTCTACTTCATCCTGGATTCTCTGCAACTCTGGCTCTTCCTGCAACATAGCACAAACTTTAGAGACTTCATCCAGCAGGGTTTGACATTTCGCCACTTCTGCGTAGATGCTTTCTGTGGAAGCCTTCAGTGATTTAGCTCTTGCTTCTTTCTCCTGCTACAACTGTCCTAATTTCTATTGAGCTTCCATCTCAACAATTTTATCTTTATAAGAAACTTCCATCTCCATCATTTCTTCCTTAAGACTGTCGAAAACAACACCAATATTTAGGATGGATGTCTCTATTTCTGGCTCTTCATCAGATTCAGGCAACTTTGCGTGGACTACAGAAACTGCTTCCTTTCTCTTGCGTTGCTTCTCTTGTGCATATTCGAGCTCCCTTGTCTCCAACACACATTCATTTTGTAGCTACTTGTAATTTTCTTCCAGTCTCAGATATTGGTTATAAGAGACTGTCTCTATCGCAGATTTCTTCTACAATCTCCGTGTGCAGGTTATGCAATCCCTCTATGGGTAACATCCCCACATTGATTTCTAGATGTGCGAGCCGCCGCGCACTTTCAACAATGTCATTTGTTGGAAATATGACGGACATTGGCTCAATTTTGACTAGATGGGTCCTCATGTTATAGGCAGGAGGGTTTCTCCTCTATTGGCTTGATTCACCTGAGCGGTCGTAGTGGTCTGGTTCTTTTTTCAAGTCTCCCTGGGCCTGTTCAAATCTTGTGACCAGACTTTTCATCTCAATGATACTCTCCTTCATACCGGTTTGTGTTGTCTCTTCCTTGGAATCTTTTAGCCCCATTGCATATTCAAGATATGTTGATACTCTAGATGCGATGCACTCATAGTCATCATCATGCAACTATGCATCCAATGGACATCGAGTAGCTTTCGTCTTCTTTTTCTGTGGTTTTTCTGGCATGGGCGTGTTAGGTTCTTTCTTTTTCTCGCTTGCTTCTTGAGCAGGTTTTGGATTCTGTGCACTTGTGGCGTTAGGACCTTTGGATTCTTGGTCATCCTCTTCGCTCTCCTCGGATGAGGTGATGAGTGTTGGTGGTGCATCAATCTTCCATTCTGTCAGCCAGTCTTCTATGATCAGTCGATTCTCTGTGCATCGATTTGATACAATCCTTCGAACCATGTAGGAGGTGTGATTAGTATTCTTGGAAGTATATATATAAAGTGCAGTCCAACTTTGAATGTCATCTTTGGAATATACCGAGCCGTCACTTCATTAGTGATATGCAGAGTATTCTTAATGACTTCACATAACTGCTCATAATAGGTGAGCAACTGCAGGTTGCTCCACCTCTTCTTTTCTGGATTCGTTGTTGCCCACATGTTTGCAAATATCGGTCCTCGGTAGTCATTAGGGGCTACTGGTAGAACATTTTGATAGAGGGGTTCCTTCCACCCTACGAAGGCAATTAATACCAACAACCAGCTGTAGTGGAATGGCGATCCATTGTCCTGTGTGTCGTGAACATCTTCTAAAAATTCATTTAACAAGTAGTTTTCCCAACTGTACTTAAAACCATCCTTAGCCTTCACAACTAGGGATACTGCAGCAGCATAAACTTCAGTTGGCTTGGACTTCCTTAGAATCGTTCCTGCAATAAGCTGAACTGCAAAGCGTAGGGGCATGTTTTCAATCCCTGTGGTTACGTAATCACGGCTTCCTTAGGTTAAGCCAAATTCAGCCTTTATTTTTTTGGCCAATTATTTATCCTTATTCTTTCCAACAAACTCAGTTTAAGGATCGGCACCTCTTTTGCTTAGGCCTATGACTCTGATGATTAGGTCAATAGTAATTTTCACCTTGCGGTCCAACCACAAGTACCCCTGGTGTGTGCATGATAACAAAGTGTGCACCACGACATTAAGATCATTGCTCCGGTCAAAATGTGGAATCCGTAGCAGATTGAGCTCTAGATGCAGATAACAGCTCGACCCATTGTTGACACAAACCCAGTCGATAGGGGTTCCTCACTCTGTCGAAATCCAACCCACAGTGATCTCCCTGAGCACTGACCCAGATAGGTTTTACCCTATCTAGCAACACTTGCAGAGCATATGAGGTCTCACCTGAG
This sequence comes from Larix kaempferi, assembly GCA_027924585.1. Lineage (NCBI taxonomy): Eukaryota > Viridiplantae > Streptophyta > Pinopsida > Pinales > Pinaceae > Larix > Larix kaempferi. The sequence continues at coordinate 9,093,439 of BSBM01000799.1, read as the reverse complement.
ATGTTCAAGGGAGAGTTGACGGAACCATGTTTCCGCTGAATGAAGGGGGATGTTGTGCATTAACTGATCAAATTATTGCAACATTCAGAAATAGATCTAAGTATTCAACTCATGCATTTAGCATAGTCGCAACATCATTCAACAGATCTTATCATTGGTAGAACCATAAATGTGCAACAGATATAACAATAAAGTATTAATCACAGCAAGGAAACTCATTCACAGATTCATAACGTATAATGCATTCACCACAGAGAAACAAAAAAGACACAAGGATTCTGCTCAAAAACTCTGTCACATCATATTTATCTTCACAAAAACCCAGATACAACAAGATATTCAATCACCAACTCTTTGTCTTCAGCTATGTCAAGATGTGTTCGATTTATTTGATATCGACACTTACAATCATACATCTATTTATAGGCTTTCGCCTTTACATTTACAGTCCACTCAGGAAACCGCCTAACTACTTCTTAACAAAGTCTACAAAAAGGTGACCCAAAATCCCACATAATGCGGTCCAAATGACCAAAAATACAAATGACACGGTCCAAATGACCAAAAATACAAATGGCATGGTCCAAATGACCCCAAACTACAAAAAGTACTATCGACATGCGTGCTATTTTCCTCCTTTCGCAGTATCCTTGTCCTTGCGCAACATCCACGATGCTGACTCATCAAACCACCTGTCAACAAGCCCCCAACACAATCTTGTGGCTCGCCCTCGAGCCACGTCAACTGGACATGGTGTACTCGGACTCGTCTATCACTGGACTATGCCTCTGCAACTGTTCTTGCTGTCTAGATCTCGCTGTCGTGTACTGCTCCCACTGCTACGATGAGCGTCGGCTCGTTGTCATGTACTTCTCAACCTAAGGTGAGGATCTTCTGGATTTCTATCATGTGCTTCTCAAACTCATCCTCCAGTCTCTAGGAACCTGGTGTAGACTGAGGAGAAGTTGACGAACATCGCTGAGGTGCAAAACAGGCCAATTGTTTTGGCACATTTGTTTCGCACTAGGGATCACATACTACCGGGACTAGGGGGCTGCCACCCATGTCATTCTGGTGGTCGTAGGGACCACGAAGCTTCGAACTACCACCACATGCATAGACATCTAGGAGGAGACTTCGCCTCTGTGACACCTGAGTGTCCACGCCGCTTCCTGCTCCAGGTGCTCATGCACACTCGACGTTCGGGCCCTTAGCGCACCTGGTATGCTGCCACACGAAATGAAATGGATCATTTCCATATCCTCCGTGTAATTCCTAACTTAGATGGATTCCTGACCCTCTCGCAGCATGAATTTCTCTTATCTATTATATACCTCATTGCCAAGCTATCCTATGGTACTGGTATTTATGTATTGCCCTCGTCCTGGACATCTGCCTCGAAAATCATTCGTAAAACTGTTCACGTAATGCACCGATCCTATCATCATACCCTTCCGCCATTTCCTGCGTGTGTAGAACAAACTGCTGACATGCGGAGTGGTGACCATACTTCCATCAGCTGTCATTCATGCCAAAATGTGTGAATCATCACCCCTGGTGCCACCAACCATGCTTCCACGGTGTGTTCCATGTGCCAAACGTGCCTTACTCCGGCACCAATCTGAGCTAGCTAACGAGCAAACCTGTGAAAAAGAAAAAGTCCCATATGCTAACGATCCATAATGATTGCAGATTTCATGGGGTCGCGACCCTACAACTGTCGCGAACCAGCTCCCAAACTGCGATACAATCACTTCTTCTTGCGCATTCGATCCCTACTGGTGCGCCATCCTTCCACCTAGCATCCTGCACTTTTTTTGTCCCTATGCGACTCACGCATCGTGCTGTTCCAAGCGTGTCCTGTAGGGCTTCAACCTGCTGCCATTCACCATCTTTGGGAGCATCGCTCCATCTAACTGTTGCAACTATACTGCACCTCTTGAAGTGATGCTACTGATGCGATATGGACCAAGCCAATGCGTCTGCAATTTCCCTGGATGCTTCATAAACTTGCTGTCATATAGCAGCACCAAGTCACCCTGCTGAAACTATTTTTTCTTGATATGGCGATCATGCCAAGCCTTTTTTCGGTCCTTCTCCATGCTCTGGTGAAAACCTGCGATAAAGTGGTCTTCCTCAAGCTACACCAGATGTGCCAGACGTTCTCCTAATGCCGCTTCATCATCCATGCTTGTCACTGCCGCGATGCGCAGACTCAGAATAATGTACTCCATAGGCATAATCACTTCTTGTCCATACACCAATTTGAATGGTGTCTATCCCGTCAACCTTTTACAAGTGGTGCGATATGCCCACAAAAATGCTGGAATCTTCAAATCCCAATCGTCACGGTTCGCATTTCAAACTTTTGTCAACACATTCTCGAATACTTTGTTCAAAGCTTCTACTGTGCCATTTGCCTGCGGATGATATGGCGTACTCTTCTTATGCTGTATCTGCAGCTCCACTGTCAATGTGCTGACTGTGCGATTGATGAAATGACTACCCTGATCACTCATCAATACCTTCGGGCAGCCACACCGAGAGACAATGTTGTTGAACAAGAAGCGTGTTGCTGTTCCAGCGATGCAATCTACAACTGGTGCAGCCTCCACCCATCTTGTCAAATAATCTGTTGCAATGATGATGTATCGTGCATCAGTGCGTTTCCGAGGTGGGTTGATAAGGCCCATGAAATCCACTGCCCATTTGTCAAATGGCTGTAGTGTCACTTGAGGTATTAGTGGCATCTCATCTTTCCTAGAGGGTTTCCCAGTTCTTTGACAGACATCGCAGGTCCGCGCATAATCTGTCGCATCATTGTGAAGCATGGGCCAGCATAGCCCTGTGTGAAGCACCTTCTTGGAAGCCGCGCGACCATGGTAGTTCCCACCAGCCACTCTTGCATGTGCTTCCGACAAGATATGCCCTTGCTCATGAGGTAGGACGCAGCGCCTCAAGATCTCGTCTGATCCCAGTTTGTACAACTATCTTGCAATTAGCTGGATATCTGTAGCCTTGACCACCAGCTGCTTCTTCTTACTAGTGGTGAACCCCTCTGGTGCGGTTCCTATCGCTAGAAACTGAATGATTTCTTCATAGTATTCATCAGCGATGTCAACCCTGAAGAGTTGCGCATCTGGAAACCCATCTTTAATGTTGGTTGCTTCTTCCCCAGTCTCAATCTGCAACAAATGATCTAGCCCTGCATTCAAGAGTCCTGGCTTCACATTCACCTCAAAATCAAACTCCTGGAAAAGAAGTAGCCAATGACATATCTCCCCCTCCAACATAGGCTTATTGATCAGATAGTTCAATGCAGAATGGTCTGTGAACATCTTAAAGTGACCTCCCAATAAGTAGTGCCTAAACTTCTACAGTGCATATACCATCGCCAGACCTTCCCTCTCTGTGGTTGTATAGTTCCTCTCTGCAGACAACAACTTCTAACTCGCAAAATCAATTGGGTGATCCAGATCCCCTTCCCCTAGTTGCGCGAGAACTACTACCAATGCGATTGATGATGCATCTACATGGACATGGAATTCCTTGCTCCAATCCAGAAATACCAGTATCGACGCGGAAGCCATCTTAGCCTTCAACGTCTCAAAACTAACTTGACATTTAGGGCTCCATTGAAATACCACATCCTTCTTCAACAACTTCTCCATAGGGGCTGTGATCGCTGCATAACCTCGGATGAACTTGCGATAATACCCTGTGTGTCCCAATGTCGCTCTCAACTGCTTGACATTGGTAGGCGGTGTTAAGCTCAGAATGAGTGCAATCTTTGCTGGGTTGACCAACAATCCCTGCTTGCAAATAATGTGACCTAGTAATATCCCAAATGGTGCATAGAAGATGCACTTCTTCAAGTTTAGCAATATCTGATGCTATCGACAGCACTCCAACATCAGTCGCATATTTCCCAGATGATCGCTAATCAATCCATAGACTGTCCAGTCATCCATGTACACCTGCAAAAAATTCTGAATGAAGTCCCTGAAAGCGGTAACAACAACCCGAGAGAATATCGCCAGGGCATTCTTCAGCCCAAACGACATCACCATGTACTGGAAACAACCCCATTCTATCACAAAGGTTGTCTTGTGGCGGTCCTCTTTTGCGATTCTAATATGATGATAGCCAGAGAACCCATCCATGAAAGAATACATCTCTTTGCCACCCATGCCCTCCAACACTTCATCAATGAAATGTGTTGGAAATAGATCATGCATACATGCGTCATTTAGCTTCTGCAAGTCGACACAAATGCGCACTTCACCTATCTTCTTGTCCTGCACCACCATAGGACTAATGCAATCTGATTCCTCAACCGGTTCAATAATGCCAACATACAACACGTGATCAAGTTCTACTTTGCCCTTTCCTTATGGTGTGGATTCAGTCGGTACAATCGCTGCCTTATTGGTTTTGCATCTAGTTTCAACGGGATCTTCATCTCCCCCAAATCCCCCAAGATGCCCTTCATCTCATAAAAAATTGTAGGGAACAAGTCTTGGAACTCATGCAATAGGTCCATGACCCTCCCCATCATCTCGTCATCCCAATAGTCCCCAATATTCGCAAACTTTGGACTTTCCTCTATCCCAATGTCAACCTGCCGGAGCTTCAGCGGTTGACTGATCTGATCAGTCAGTGCATCAGGTGCTACACCATCGTGACTTCCTTTGGATTCTAGGATATTGACATTCCGCGGATCATCACCATCCTTTGTCCCGCCAGTGATATTATAACATTCCATCATGGACTGCATATTACAGTGCATATGTGGATCCGCAGGATATGCCATTGGAACAACATTCAAAACAACATCACGGATGAGCTGCAAAGCATTATGGACATCTGGGTTGGCGTCCACAAAGCTGAAAGTATGAGTAAAGCAAATTGTCAATTCTAACCAAGTGGCAATCTCCCCTCGCAATTTAGATGCAGTATACCAGGAGCACGACATTTCATCCAAAGTATGGATAAAAGCATGGACCCATTCATCCCTTGGTCGTGAAGCCCACAACGTCTGACATTCCATCAGATGATTGCCAGGGTCATTCTTCCCATCATACCTTCCGGTGTGGTATATTTTGGTGTCGCCAAAGTGAACCGTCATCAACCTTCGACACTATGACCAACCAGTAATCGAATTCTTATGGGTCACCCACCACCGTGCTGGAGTAGCCTTCAGTGCCTCCTCCAATGCCAACAACCACTACGGTTCTGACACCTTAGCTACAAATGCAACAAGAAACTCAGACAATCTAGGCAGTCCTTCGTACAACGACAACTCAACAGTTTCAGTCACAAACTGCTGCAGTGACTGTGTGATCATCCCACACTTCTGAAATGATACCTCATGCAGGCGATTCTTCCAATTCTCTAAAGCATCATCCGAGTCAGAAGATGTAGAGCTGGAGCTATGCAAACCAAGTTCTCCACCAACAGTCAGATGGATATAGTCTTCGGAAATATTGTATGCATGATCCAATCCTCTTCCGACTTCTTCTTTGACAGGTTCAATATATCGTTGTCCTTCAAGCGGATCTAATGGAGCGATAATGTAGAGATCCTCGTTTTCAAAGGTTATCATCCACCTCTTAAGATTAATTACTGCTCCACTGTCATTAGCCCATCCAATCCCCAGCAATGCGGGATAGGAGCTTCCACCTTCGACAACCTCAATGACACCAAAATCTACATATGTCTTCATCCCTTCGATATCCACAACAAGGCGTGGAACTCTCCCAATTGGTGTCACCTTGGCCAAATTAGCCAATCGTAGCTGTACGGGGGACCAACTCAACATTGGGCTCCCCATCTTTTGCCAGGCTTGCTTGGTCAAGATTTGACATCCAAGCCAAGATCCAAAATAACCGAATAGACCTCGTAATCCCTGATCTAGACATTCATGCGCATTTCTTGGCCCATATTCTTCCTTTGCAAGGAATTCACAGTAGAATCCCTCCATCCTGGAGTCGATCGGCGCAACAGACTCTCGATCTCAGCTAGAGCATCATGGTCTCTTTCCAGCAATAAAAAACTTTCCAAGAAGTACTGCAATGTGTCGTGCTGACGTGATGGTCCTGCTTTCGACGTTGAGTCAAAAGCTGGGGGCATGTCATAAACGATTGAATTACCGTGATCTTTTTCCATCGCGTTACGCGCTTTAAAGAATGCATCCCTCTTGACATCAATGTCAAACTGCGCCTTCTTCTTCCCAACCAGCCGGATCAGAGGATGCGAACCATCTTCTCCTGTCGTCGCACCTCCGCGAGTGATAACAACAACGACAACATCTTGTGTCCTTGACTCTGCTGAAATTGTCACAACAGTTCGTCCTTGATTTTGGTTCGGTGGTGGGTTTGTAGGTTGATTCACATTCTGGTTGACATTCTGATTTAGACGTTGTTTCTGATTCTGCAACTGCGGTATATTGCCTACCTGCCACCGTGCAATCAACTGCGGACAGTTTTCAATAGTGTGATCAATAACAAAACAAAACATACACTGTGTCTGCAATTGTGGGAAATCTCATTATTAGTGTCCCAACACTCCACAATTATAACATTGGACAGGTCCGCGACCTTGTCCTCCTCCATGACCAAAGCCTCCACCGCGTCCTCCCCGAAATCCTCCACGGAATCCCCATTGTTGCTGATATTGTGGTTGAGGAAATTGCTACTGCATGGGACTTAGTTGCATCTGTACGCACTATCCTGGCTGAGCGCATGTTGTTGTCTGAATGCATTGTGGCTGTTGTGGAGCCATCGACATCTAAGTATATTGTGGCATAAACTGCTGTGGTTGCTGCTGTGGTACAAGCTGCACTTGCGGTTGAGGTAGTGACTGGGCTACCTGTGGCTACGGTTGTGGTTGTTGTATGTCACGATGGTCGTCCTTCACATAGAATGCATTGTACGTTCATTCATGACATAACCCATATGCTCGACAGTCCCTGTTTGCATGTCCCACGGACTTGCAGAATGTACAATACAGATTCATCGGCTTTGTGACCATCTTCTGCATGTATTGACACTCCTCATGGCAATGGCCATATACCTGACAGATGCGACACCACGACATACCCCCACCACTCAATGGGTTCGGTTCTCTGGATACTAGATAGTTGCGAAAATTGGGGCAGTTATCCTTAGTATGCCCCCTTCTGCATGACATCGCGTACACCATGCCTCTTCACGATGTTCCTTACCCTTATTAAGGTCTTGCAACTGTATTGTCAAGTTTTCCAACTGTGTCTGAATCTACGACATACCCGCCGTGTTAATTTTTCGATAATTTCATTCCATTATCATTAGGATCTCTAAGAGAATAACATGTATAGCATATATACAACAGATCAATCATAGACACAATAGCAATCACACAAGAGACACAGAGTTTCATCGAGGAAAACCAAGAAGGTGAAAAACCCCGCAATTTCCTCAGAGATAGAATAAGCCCCAATACAAGATCACAAGGATCAAACCTAATAAGATGTCTTTAGCAAATGCTCCTCCTCCTCCACATGTGCGCCAATTTCTGTCTTAGCTATGCGAGCTTGAGAAGTGAGTGAATGAATAGAATGAGAGAGGCACACCCTCTATTTATACATTGAATTGACTTTCCAATAAACCAACAGGGCCAACTTGCTAATCAAGTCTAATAACCCAACCACATGACCTAACTAGGGCCGACCCCACATTGGTGGTCTAATAATCCATCAATACAAATGATGACACTTATAATGTAACTTGCGACACTTGCAAATACAAATGATGACACTTCCAATCAGAGGAATAATAGATCTCTGTTGGATATACAATAAAGTACAAATGTAATATACAAGTGAATATCTTCCGAAGTTACAAATACATAAACACTCCCTCTTAACTAGGAAGGTATTCTCTAGACACAGGTCATCAAAACATATTGGCGCAAGTCTTCAATTCTGGAGCTGGATCATCATCACTGGATCATGGAGCATCATCATCATCACTGCTGCTGCACTCGACATCTTGATCACTGGGCTATCTCTGAATCCTTCTCATCATAGGAAGTTCTACAGAGCCAACCCTTTTTCGTGCTGGATGTAGGCCTAGCCTCCTGCAGGTCTTTGTCATCACTGGACATATTGTGGAATCCTCAGGACTTATTATGTGCATCAACAAAACCTCAAAAGAGCATCCTAGCTCAGACTATAGGATCTCCCAGGATCTTTTTACATGTTGATTGTCACAAAACCTTAAAAGAGTGTCTTGCAACCTGCAAGAACTCTAAAGAGCATCCCAGGACTGATTATGAGCTTACTGCTCAACCTATCGGATCTCTAGGGATGATTACATGTGACTCCCACCACAAAACCTTAAAAGAGTGTCCTGCATCATGCAAGAACTCTAAAGATCATCCCAGGACTGATTACGAGCTTACTGCTCAACCTATCGGATCTCCAGGGATGATTACATGTGGTTAGGAAAAACCTTTAAAGAGTGTCTTGCAACCTACAAGAAGTCTATAGATCATACCAGGACTGATTACGAGCTTACTGCTCAACCTATCGGATCTTCAGGGCTAATTACATGCCTCTCGTAGCAAAACCTCGAAAGAGCATCCTAGCTCAGACTATAGGATCTCCCAGGATCTTTTCTATGCTACATGCACAACCTGTCCACGGCCACGGAGTATCAACCTGATACTTGATCATACTAATCATCATCATATAGTAAATCATCCTGATCATCTTCACTTCATCGTCTTGATGCATGTCATCTAGAGCATCGTCCTGATACTCATCACCGCATCATCCTGATGCATATCATCCAGAGTATCATCCTAATACTCATCACTGCATTGTTCTGATGCATATCATCCAGAGTATCATCCTGATACTCATCACACATGATCATCCTGATCATCGTCACTGCATCGTCCTAATGCATGTCATCCAGAGCATCGTCCTGATACTCATCACTGCATTGTCCTGATGCACATACATATACATGATCCAACTGATCATACAAAGCATCCAACTGATGCATATACATATACATGATCCAACTGATCATACAAATCATCCAACTAATGCATATCCAAAGTAGTAACTGGAGCATCGTCCTGATGCTCATCACACAATGCTTACATCCACAGCCATGGGAAGGATCCTCCTCTCACCATGCTTGGAATGGCTCCTGCAAATGTGTCCCATCACTTCTTCCTCGAAGTATCTTCAATCTGAAGAACACCAAGCCTCTCTCTAAAGTAATCAAAATTCACTCTGGATAGTGGTTTTGTCAACACGTCTGCAACCTGCTCATCTTTCACAACATACAGGAGCTTCACTGCTCCTCTCTGTACCATATCCCTGATATAGTGATATTTGATCTCGATATGCTTCGACCTGTCATGGAACACCGGGTTCTCAGACAACTTCACACAACTTTGGTTGTCACAGAAGATACAGGTAGCATCCAATGGGAGATCAAATAACTTAGACATTAGCTTCCTAAGCCATACTGCCTCACAACTAGCTGAAGCTTCGACTGTACTCAGTGCTACGTAGGATTGATTCCTGCTAAACAAGAGATCACACCTAATCCCATATTGAAGCAGCACCCTGAAGTGCTCTTCCTATCTGTAGCACTGCCTGCCCAATCTGAATCAACATAACCTTCCAGGTTAAACTTTTGATTCGCATCATACTTGAGCCCATAATCAATCATACCCTTTAGGTACCTCAGAATATGCTTTACAACAACCAGGTGAACACCTCTAGGATCCGTCAGGAACTGGCTCAATGTGTTCACCGCAAAGCAAATATTTGGTCTCGTGCTCATCAAGTACATCAAGGATCCAATCATCTGACGATACACCGTGACATCAACTAGATCAGATGAAGCATCACACAGAAGCTTCAGGTTCGATGCCATAGGTGTGGCCATGGCCTTGCAGTCCATCATCCTGAACTGCTTTAGGATCTCTATTGCATACTTCCCTTGTCCAAGGAAGATTCCATATGCACTCTGCCACACCTCCATGCCTAGAAAGTCATGCATCATCCCCAAGTCCTTCATCTTGAACTCGGCAGCAAGCTTCCTCTTCATATCGTCAATCAATCTATCCTCACCTGTAACAAACAGGTCATCCACATACAATAGTAGTATCATTGGATTGCCTTCCTCAACCTTGTAGTAAAGGTTGAAATCTGCTTTACTCTTAGTAAAGCCCAAACTGGATAGAAATTTGTCTATCCTACCATACCAAGTCCTAAGAGCTTGTTTCAAGCCATACAAGGCTTTATTCAACCTACACACATATGACTCCCTGTCATGTGTCTCAAAACCAAGTGGCTGCTCCACATACACTTCCTCTTCGACTACACCATTCAAGAAAGTTGTCTTGACATCAATCTGGTGTATCTTCCACTTCATCACTACAGCCCGAGCAAGTACTTTTCTAATGGAAGTGCATTTGGATATAGGGGGAAAAGTCTCTTCATAATCTATTCCCTCTTTCTGGGAGAAGCCACGAGATACAAACCTCACCTTGTATTTCTCTATGCTACCATATGTAGCATGCTTGATCTTATAGATCCACTTGGAAGTCACAACAGACTTCCCTTCAAGTCTTGGGACCACATTCCAAACATCATTCTTCATGATCGATTGGTATTCCTTGACCATGGAATCCTTCCATTCTTTCTTTTCTGTTGCTTCTTCATAACTGGAAGGTTCTTTGTTCATAATGTCACGGAGCAAGGAAACATAGCTGGTGTGTGACCTTGTCCTTTTCCTTTCTCTGTGTTCTTCTTCTGGAATACCATACCTTTTTGCATCTTGGATGAGCTCTCTAGCCCATGTAGGTTTCCTCTTGTGAGAGTTATTATTACGGGGTGGATTTACAAGTTCTTGTGGATCTTCAACTTCACGATCTTCTTCTGGAATTGCTTCATTCATAGTGGTGTCTTGAATTCTAGTTATCCTTGGTTCTTCATTGTCTTCAACAGGTGTTTTCCTTGATTTGATGTATGCTAAGCCTTCATCAAATGTTACATCCCTACTGATGTCAATCTTCTTGAACCCTGGAAAGTAGATTCGGTATGCCTTCGAGCTTTCACCGTAACCCACAAAGATGACCTTGTTTCCTGAAGGATCTAGCTTTGTCCTCTTTTCCTTTGGAATGTGAGTGTATACTGGACAACCAAATATCCTGAGATGGCTAACTTTAGGTTTCTTACCAGAGAAGACTTCTTCTGGTGTCTTGTTGTCAAGTATCTTGTGAGGTGTTCTGTTTTACACATATACAACTATCCTAGCTGCTTCTGCCCATAGATGCATAGGCAGATCTTGGTCATGAAGCATTGCCCGTGCTACTTCCATGATAGTCTTATTCTTCCTTTCTGCAACTCCATTTTGTTGTGGATTGTAGGGAGCAGTCAACTCCCTCTTAATCCCTGAATCATTGCATAGCTTCTTGAAATCACCTGAAGTGAATTCTCCGCCATTGCCAGATATGAAGGTCTTGATCTTCTTATCAGTTTGATTTTCTATCAAGGCTTTGAATTCCTTGAACTTATCAAACACTTCATCTTTATTCTTCAAGAAGTAAACCCAAGTCTTCCTAGAGAAATCATCAATGAAGGAAACACAGTATACATACCCACTCAGAGAATTAGATGGCATTGGACCACATACATCAGAGTGGATAATTTCCAAGATTCCTTTTGCTTTGCTTTCACTGCTTGGAAATTCCTTCTTTGTGTTCTTTCCTTTTGCACATCCTTTGCATATACCTTCATGCTTTGACTAGATTTCAGGAAGACCCTCTACTGCTTTGCTTGATATTGGAAGTGCTCTATAGTGCACATCAACAATCCTTCTATGCCAAAGTTCACTTGGCTCCATGGATTCATGCACCATGGCATGTTTAGGTTGCCCCTTCAACTTGTACAATCCTCCCTCTTGCTCTCCAATCACCACTGCATCATCTAGTGTCTTACCCTTTGGCCACATGAGTACTTGGCCATCTATAAATGCAACTCTCATTCCCTTTGAATCTAAATATGATATGGAGAGAATATTCCTCTTGAGTCCATGTACATATAGAACATCTTGAATCTTCAAAGACTTCCTAGAGTCTAACTTGTAGGAGGCTTCACCACGTCCTTTTATAGGATATTGATAGTCATCCCCAAGTTTCACCTTGCGGGGTGACTCATGTTCAAATAGATCTACAAAGGATTCTTTAAATCTCGTCATGTGTTTGGAAGCCCCACTATCAATAAGCCAATCATCACATCCATGTGAGATGGTACCTGTGAGAGCAGATATCAGGACATATTCTTCCTCACTTGAAGAGTCTTCACTTTTTGCCCTATATTTCTTCTTGGGAGGTTCATCATCCTCTGCATCATGAGCATGGTGCCTCTTCTTGATGTCCTTCTTCTTGTAGTATTTTCTCTTCTTGGGACAATCTGAAGCAAAGTGTCCTTTCTCATCACAATTGAAGCATCGAACTTTAGAGAGATCTTTCTTCTTATGATGGAAGTGAGAATTTTTGTTGTTGTGAGATTTCTCCCTCTTAAACTTACTTCCCTTAGTGCGTGCTGTGAGGGCTTGATCTTCACTTCCCATCTTTTCTTCTTGGGCCACAAGCCTAGCTTCTTCTTGTGAACATTCCTCCCATAGTCTACTAAAAGAGATTAATTTCTTTCTTGCACAGATTCCTTGGATGAAGGCGTCCCATGACCTAGGTAGGCCATTCAAAGTGGTCATGACAATTTCTCCATTCTCCACTACTTCATCCACAGTTTCAAGTTTTTCCTTGATTTGAGAGACCTTAGTAAGGTAGGATTGGATGGTGTCTCCATTCTAGATCTTTACCCCTTTCAATTGGTTCTGCAGAGTCATCTTCCGATTTATGTTCTTTCCTTCAAACAACTTGGTTAAAGAGTCAAACATCTCTTTAGGTGTCTTTTGGAAGACACATGGGGGATGAGATGGTCTTGGATAGAATCAACAATGATTCTCTTGGCTTTACCCAAGTTCTTCTTGTGTAAGACCTTAGCCTCTTCTCCCTTTGGAACTGGAACCTCTTCACTTATGTAAGTGTCCAACTCATTCTCTTCTAGGATTAATGCAATCCTATACTTCTAGGCTCGGAAGTTATCAGCCCCTTCAAGCTTATCCTCAAGCTTGGTGTGGTGAGACATCTTAAAGAGTACTTCAAATGGAAATAGAAAATATTTAGGTCTTACCACTTGATTTGCTGAAAACTGGATCTGGAGATGGATTAGGGTTTGTCATAAAAACCCTAAAAATTCAAAATTTGAATTTCAAACTTCTGAAAGGATAGAAAGATGCGCCTTGCTGAGCTGGTCAAGCTGGTATACTTAGAATTTGAAATCTGCAAATTTTCACCCCTCAAAATTGCTTTTGAAATTTCTAGATTCATTAGACAGGACCCCAAACTAGGGTTTGATTTTCTCGCAGCTTCACCCAACCAAAAAGTTCGATCCAAAGCTCTAAAATTCAATTTTTCAGAGGAGATTCCAGCCGTGGTCTCGGATTTCAGAAATTCCAACTATTGCAGAAAACCTAATTTTTAGGTCAAAAATTGAAAATGCTCAGAATTGGATTCTGTTTCGACAGAAAGATGTGCCCTTGCTAGGAGAGTTAATCTAGCCTCTTACGTTTGATTATCTGTGGAGAGAAACCAAAATATTAAGAAGCCCTAGCTTCCGTAGCTGCATAGTGCCTTCTTCTTAGGTCAGCTCTGATACCATGTTAATTTTTCGATAATCTCATTCCATTATCATTAGGATATCTAAGAGAATAACATGTACAACATATCTACAACATATCAATCATAGACACAATAGCAATCACACAAGAGACACAGAGTTTCACCAGGGAAAACCAAGAAGGTGAGAAGCCCACAACTTCCTCAGAGATAGAATAATTCCAAATACAAGATCACAAGGATCAAACCCAATAAGATTGTCTCTAGAAGATGCTCCTCCTCCTCCACATGTGCGCCACTTTCTCTCTTAGCTATGCGAGCTTGAGAAGTGAGTGAATGAATAGAATTAGAGAGGCACACCCTTTATTTATACATTGAATTGACCTACCAATAAACCAACATGGCCGACCTTCTAATCAAGTCTAATAACCCAACCACATGACCTAACTAGGGCCGACCCCACACTAGTGGTCTAATAACCCATCAATACAAATTACGACACTTACAATGTAACTTGCGACACTTGCAAATACAAATGACGACACTTCCAATCAGAGGAATAATACATCTCTGTTGGATATACAATAAAGTACAAATGTAATATACAAGTGAATATCTTCCGAAGTTACAAATACATCAACACACCTCATTCTCACCAATCGACGAACCTTCCAACCACATTGTAATCTCCAGGGCTTCACTTGGTATTGTAATGTTCTGTTGCATCCACGGTAGTCGATTGTGAGGTAGCAATGCCCCAATGAACCATTCTTTGTGCTAGACATCGCTCATGTCAAAGCTGACCCTCACCATCAGCATTTTGAACCATTGGTCAAAATCCCACACTGCTTCATTGGAATACTGCTTAATCTCTTTTAGTTATGTAATATATTGTGCTTTCGACTTGGGTTTTCTGAACTCTGCAACCAATCCTTTTCTAATGTCATCTAACGTCTTCTCTGAAACACCTGTCAGAACTTGGACAAACTTCATAAACTAGTCCAATGCGCGACCTCAAAGAGTTGTTGCCAATTGTCCTTTCTTGGCATCATCATCAGTAATTTGCTTAACAGTCCATACTGCTTCACATAAGAATCAGTATTGCTTAGGGTTATCTGTTCCATTTCCATGGAATAGTGGCAACTTTGCATGCTCACCCACCATCCTAGGCTTCCTTCCTACAATCACTGAGCTACTAGCAATCAAGTTTTGTTGACATGATGAACACGGTGATGTCAAAGTTGTATTTATTACTGGTTGAGAGATAGTGAGCGGAGGTATGGGCACGTTGTTGCTGGGGTTTGGTCCTGCTTCTATCATGGGCATATCCTGGTCGTCCTCGTCAGCATTGTGAGGTCGCTTTGTCCTGTGTGGTATTCCTTCGCAGATTTGCATTTTGATCGCAGTAGGACCTTCTCCTGTCCTCTGACTCTTTTCCTATCGAAACCTTGCTCCTCCCCTTGTAAGACCACTCTCTTCCTCGAATTCCTTCACAGTCTCGTCACAAATTGCACCCATCTACCCCATATCATTCCATGTACCACCCCCATGCCATCGCGGTGTCCATAGGCTTCGCCCACCAGGGTTCTTACTGGTCGAGGTGTATCTTCAGTATGCCCTTTTCTCAAATAAGCATCTTAATGGACAGTTGTAGCGACAACAAGAACTTGCCTCACGGCCCGTTGAAAAACTCCCGTTCAACTTCACTATAAGACTTTATTGTATCAACCACAAACTCAGTGATGTAGCCTTCCAGTATACTGTCGACCCAAACCTCAACTTCTCGTGATGCTTTGTTGTCGACTTCTTGCAACTCCTAGATCAGTTCTGGGGTCCAGGATGTCGGCTCACCACCTTGTAAGTTACTCTTCTGATAGGTCAATTCTGCTAACCAGTCATACAGGATGATTGGGAATTCGCAGAAAAAATATTCGTGTGGACTGTCATGGATGTACTTCGCCAACCACCCATCCGTCGAAAACCCAAGGTTCATATTTTCCTTTTCAGCGAACTCTCACAACTTTACGTCGAACCAATCTTGGATCTTTGGTCTTGTCGGATGCCACAACATATCCTCCTTTTACTTCGCGCTACGGTCCCAACAACGGAACCATTTGTTGACATAAACCCAGTCGACAGGGGTTCCTCAATCTGTCGAAATCCAACCCACGACGATCTCCCTGAGCACTGGCCCAGACAGGTTTTACCCTGTCCAGCAACACCTATGGAGCAGATGAGGTCTCACCTAAGATGTTCAAGGGAGAGTTGATAGAACCATGTTTCCGCTGAATGAAGGAGGATGTTGTGCATTAACTGATCAACTTATTGCAACATTCAGAAATAGATCTAAGTATTCAACTCAGGCATTTAGTGTAGCCGCAACATCATTCGACAGATCTTATCATTGACAGAACCATAAATGTGCAACAGATATAACAGTAAAGTATTAATTGCAGCAAGGAAACATCGCATCATTCACAGATTCATAACGCATAATGCATTCACCATAGAGAAACAGAAAAGACACAAGGATTCTGCTCAAAAACTCTGTCAGATCATATTTATCTCTGCAAAAACCCAGATACAACAAGATATTCAATCACCAACTCTCTGTCTTCAGCTATGTCAAGATGTCTTCGATTTATTTGATATCGACACTTACAATCCTACATCTATTTATAGGATTTCGCCTTTACATTTACAGTCCACTTAGGCAACCACCTAACTAATTCTTAACAAACTCTACAAAAAGATGGCCCAAAATCCCACATAATGCGGTCCAAATGACCAAAAATACAAATGACCCAAACCTACAAAAAGTACTATCACCATGCACGTTGCTTTCCTCCTTTCGCGGTATCCTTGTCCTTGCGCAACATCCGCGATGCTGACTCATCAAACCACCTGCCAACACCCATTCCATCGGGACAACAGTCGTTTGCTTGGTAACTGCATCGTATTTCCCGTACATGTATTTATTCGACTGGTGTTGCGGAAACTTGTCTTCATTCAACAAATCATGGTCGATAAATTTGCACTTGGGAATCTTACCGAGCAAATTCTCTTTCATCTGCACATGGCTTGACATCAGCGACAGGGGAATATCATACTGTGCATTCTTTATAAGAAGCACATCAGGCACGTCGCTTCTTCTTGGACTAATATACTCTAGAACGAGCCATATTGGTGTCGGCGGGTTCCATTGTGGTGTGGTTGGATTCTTAGTATTTGCGGACTTGGGATTTTCCTGGTCAGTGGCCTTCTTTTTGTATTTCTTCGACTGTTGTGGTTGATTCCATGGTGAATTCCTAGATGAGACACCTCGTTCTAGAGCGGATTGCTTGACTGGTGTCTTCATCACTCCTCGTAGAATAAATTGCTTGAAAGTACCCAAAATTTATTCTAATGTCGGCTCTTCGGACATATACGAGCGAGCACCTATTTCTTTCAGCTGGTAAACACTTAGGATTTTACAGTCGGTAAAAATTCAAAATTCGTGGTAAAACCGGTAAGTAAATAGTCCTTACCATTTATAGGCCTTATACCCTGATGGTGTGCCCAAAATGACTAGTTAGACATTAAATGTCGTGACCATTGGCACAATCCCCTGAGGATCTTGGTCCTTTCCTTCATTGAATGCATCGGAAATGGCTAAATTTTCGTTAAATGCAAATGTGGCCATCGGCAAAACATTGCATAACGGCTATATTTCCTACCGACAATTGTAACGGTTATTTTTCCTTATCTTTGTGAGCGATCCTGAAACTCCAAAGTTCGTTGCGCATTTCTTATTGCTGGATTCTAACTTCGCAGTGTAAGCCTTCTTTTACAGTGTACATGTGAGTTGCGAGGTTCACTGCACATTTCCCTTTTCTTGATGTTAACTTCGCATCTTGAACCTGTTCACAATTCGCAACTCAGCTTATTATGTGCATATCATAGCATAGCTCTTGTTTGCGTAAAAAATTTGCATTTCACCAAAATTGCGTGCAGACTCTTTATTTTTTCATTCTTAGTGTCCAGTTGCAACTGCACATGACACTTAGAATTTTTCTTCGTTGTTGATCAACTGATGTCTGGTGAAGTAGGATTATCCCTGTAAGGTTTTAGTCTACTTCCATTAATAAGACCTGGTAGGTTTTCTCCCACTAATTTGGCTAGCTAAACTACGCCACCATTAGTAACATGCTTGACAACATATGTCCCTAGCCAATGCATCTTAAATTTTCTAGGAAATTTCAGGAATTTACTATCGTAGAGGAGGACAAGGTCTCCTACCTAAATATATTTGTACTTGTTGTGGCGATCATGCCATGCTTTTTCTCCGTCTTTCTGCACCTGTTGGTGACATTCTGCAATAAAGCGATCTTACTCCAACCCAACCAAGTGTAGTAGCCTTTCTTCCATCGTCTCATTGTCAACCATATCAGTGAATACTGCAATTATCAAGCTTGGTAATATATATTCCATAGGCATAACAACTTCCTATCCATATGCTAACCTGAAGGGTGTGGATCCTATAAAATTTTTGTAGGTTGTCCTGTATGCCCATAACACAGCTGGTATTCGTAGGTCCCAATCATCCCTAATTGTATTACATACCTTGGTCAACGCATTTTCCAATACTTTGTTAAAATATTAAACAATGCCATTAGCTTATGGATGATATGGTGTGCTTTTCTGATGGTAAATATGAAATTCCTAAGTCTAGGATTCAATAGTTTCTATTCAAGAAGTGAGTTCCCTAATCGCTCATTAGGATCTTTGGACATCCAAACCTTGTGAGGATGTTTTCAAAAATGAATTGTGCTACAACCCTTTACTAGTCTTGCCTCTGCCCATCTGGTTAGATAATCTGTAGCTGTAATGATGTATCTTGAACCAGTTCACTTTCCTGGTGGGTTAATGGGTCCCACAAAATCAATAGCCCATTTATCAAAGGCTTTCAATGTCAATTGTTGCATTAGTGGCATTTCATCTCTACGAGATGGCTTCCCTGTCCTTTGGAAAACATCGCAACTACGACAATGTTCCTTTGAATCCTTATGGAGTGTAGGACACCATCTTCCTGCTCTCAGAACTTTTTGCACATTAGCTCTTCTTGCATAGTGGATTCCACACCCCTGAATGTGCTTCAGCACGTATCAATGGTTTCTCGTGTTCTAGCACACATCTGCGCAACACTTCATCCAGTCCTAGCTTGTATAATTGTCCTGCAATTATGGTGAAGTCAGCTGATTTAACTACCAACTGTTTCTTCTGCTGCGTAGTAAACTCTATAGGTTCCAAACCTGTGGTTAGGAATTTGACAATGTCCTTATAATAGTCATTTGCTATCTGAATAGAAAACAATTGTGCATCTAGTAGACTATATTCCAGGTTGGTAGGTTCTTCGCCTGACTCAATTATGGAAAGATGGTCAGGTTCTGAGTTCATCCTTCCTGGCTTAACAACGATTTCAAATTCATACTCCTGAAAGAGTAACAACCATCTTCAGATTCTCCCCCCTAACACTGGTTTATTGACTCTGTATTTCAAAGCTGAATGGTCAGTAAACATACAGAAGTGCGCACCTAACAAATAGTTGTTGAACTTCTGTAGTGAGTACACCATAGCTAAGCTTTCTCTTTCTATCGTTGTATAATTTTTTATTTTTTTTTATTTTTTAATTAATTAATTAATTAATTTTTATTTATTTATTATTATTATTATTATTATTATTTATTATTATTATTTTTATTTTTATTTTTTATTTTTTATTTTATTTTATTTTTTATTTTTTTATTTTTTATTTTTTATTTTTATTTTTTATTTTTTATTTTTTTATTTTTTTATTTTTTTTTTATTTTTTTTTTATTTTTTATTTTATTTTATTTTATTTTATTTTTTTTATTTTTATTTTATTTTATTTTTATTTTATTTTTATTTTTTTATTTTTTTATTTTTTTATTTTATTTTATTTTTATTTTTTTATTTTTTTATTTTTTATTTTTTTCTTTCTGCTGAGGATATCTTTTTGCTTGAGAATGCAATAGGATGGTCAATGCCTCCTTCACCTGGATGAGCTAGCACAATGCCCAGTGGTATGGATGAAGCATCTACTTGTACGTGGAATGACGTACTCCAATCTGGAAAAACTAGAATAGGCGCTGTTACCATCCTTTCTTTCAATGCATCCAATCCTTTCTGACAGTGTTCATCCCATATGAACTTTGATTCCTTCTTCAATAATATTTCCATAGGTGCAATGATCTGCACATATCCTTTAATGAAATTCCTGTAGTACCCTGTGTGTCCCAATGTAGTACGTAGTTGTTTTACTGAATTAGGTGATGGAAAATTCACAATAACTGCGATTTTTGTTGGATCAACCATCAGTCCTTGTTTACAAACATTATGTCCCAGTAGAATTCCATACGGAACACCAAAGATGCTTTTATTCAGGTTCAAGGAGATCTGATTTTCTCTACACTTCGCTAACATCAGCCTTAAGTTCACGTGATGGTTCTTCAATAACCCAAATATGGTCCAATCATCAAAATACACTTCTAAAAATTTATGGATAAAATCCTTAATGCAGCAACAACTACTCTGGAAAATATAGCAGGTGCATTCTTCAAACCAAAGGGCATAACTGTGTACTGAAATGATCCCCATTCAGTGGAAAATGTGGTCTTGTGTCTATCTATTGTATCAATTCTGATCTAATGATATCCAAAAAATCCATTAGTAAAGGAGTATGCTTCGTTTCCTCCAACATTATCTAACACTTCATATATAAATGGAGTAGGAAATGGGTCATGCAGCGATGCATTGTTTAGCTTTCTGAGATCTACGTAGATCCTGATTTCGCCTTTAGTTTTCTTGTCCTGGATAACCATGGGACTTATTCATTTTGACTCTTCTACTGGTTCAATGATTCATGCGTCAAGCATCTTATCAATCTCTTCCTTTACTCTTTCTTTGTATATGGGATTTAGTCGATAGGGTCGCTGCTTAATAGGCTTTGCACCCAGATTGAGAGGTATTTTCATGACTCCCAAGTCGCCCAAAATTCCTTTCATTTTGGAAAATTTTGTAGGAAATAAGTCTTCATATTCACGCAGTAATTCTGCTATCTTCCCTACTGTTTCCTCATCTGAATAATCCCCTATAGAAGCAAACTTCGATTCTTCACTAGTTACAATGTTCATTTTTCGAGTTTTCACAGTATTACTTAGATCCGGAATTTCAAATAAAGGCCCTTCTACTTCGCGCTCACCTTCTAACTTAGGTATGTTGACATTGCGCAGATATTCATCTTCGTCTTCTCCTTTGTCTAAAAATAATTTATATCATTCCAGGGCATGCTCTAGCTGTCTTTCCCAATCTAGTTGTTGATACACATGTTCTACTGTGTCATTGAATACCTTCTTTTTGATGATCTTCAAAGCCTCATTTATACTTGGACAGTCATCCTCAAAACTGAAAGTTGTTTGGAAGTTTTGAGCCATGATAGACCATTCTATTGTTCCTCTGTGAAGTTCTGTTTCTGTGTACCAGTTCTTCAAAATTTGCTCCAATGTGTGCACAAACTGATTGACCCATTCTTATTGTGGTATGTGTGTCCATGCTTTCAGGAAAACATTTATGTGATCTCTACGATTAGTTTGTCTATTATATTTCACTTGTACAAACTCAGTTTCTTCTAGAAATCTAATCTCCATCACGTGCTTACATTCTTCCCATGTTGTCAGATTCTGCTTATGCGCATCCCACCATCTACTAGGTGTAGCACGCAGTGCTTTATCCAATGCTGCTAACTTGTGTTCATCTAAAACTGATATAATATATTCTTGAAAAAATGCATGAATATTACTCAAGCCCTCATAAGTATGGATTGGACTTACCTCTGTCCCAATCCAGTGCAGTGATCTCGTGAGCTGCGCACATCTCCTTGCAGATACTTCATGCATTCTGCTATGCCAGTTTTCTAGTCCTGCATCTGATTCTGATATGCAAGAATTGTCACATCTCCAACTCAATGTTCCATCATCAGTAGGATTGATGTAGTCTTCTTGGTTTACCGTCATCTTGTAGATGTGATCCAGATCTTGAGTTCTGCATTATTCTCTTATTGGTTCAGTATATCTAGGTCCTTGTGAAGGATCCAAGGGTGCGATGACCCTGATATCTGGTCCTTCGAATATCATCTGCTTTTTTTTTTTTTCAGGTTTATAATTGCGAGGTTATCAATTTCCCAATATATCCCCAATAGTGCAAGATAGGGATGGCTATCATCTACGATCTCGATCACTTTGAATTTTGCTCTACTTCGTACTCCACCAATGCCAACAACAAGATTTGCTAACCTGCCAAAGGGTAGAACCTTTTGCTGATTAGATAGCCTCAATTGTATTGGTGACCATGTTAACTTTGGCTTTCCCATTTGTTGCAAATATTTCTCCCTACGGATAAAGAGAAATTCTCTTAGGATAAATTAGATTAAGCTAGCTCTAAGCTAAGACAAAAATTGAAACAAATGTAATCTTGGATCCTGGATTAAACTAGTATTTCAGAGATTTCACATTAAGAGGAAAGAGAGAAAGTAACTCATCTCCATTCTCAGCGTTTTTCCTGCTTGTAGTTTTGATCTCGGAATCTTTGCAATAGACCTGTGGAGACAAAACAATATACAAGCACATGCAATCTTCCAATATCTTTGAATTACAAGTTAAATTCCAAATCTATATAGATATAATTCATGAAACTGAAACATAATCAATACACACGAACTAGGAAACAAGGCAAGTTATATTATTGAGAAGCTTGAAAAGTGCTTACAAAGGTTGCTTGATGTCCAAGCCAATCCTCCAGCTTCAACTGCTTCCACCTCTAGCTATCTCCACAAAAGGTTTATGATCATAGGTTTGATGCCCCAAAAAGTCCCCCTTTTGCTCATGGAAGACCTCTCTCTTATAGCATGTGGGAAGATTAACCAACAAGAGAGAAGTATGGATCTATGGAGTGTTTAATGGATCAGGCCAGCTAAACAAAGAGGGGGTTGGGATCGAATCAAAGGCAGCAATCCCAACATAATATCTAGAGGGTTTGAGATCCAAAACTCTATGGAAAAAAGGCTATAATTGGACTACCATGCCCCTAAGACTGAGCATAACGCGGTAGTAACGTGCCACAAAAGAGGAGCAGAATGCGGTAGTAAGGACTACCGTGCTTCAGTAGATGGGCAAGGTGCAGTAGTGCTTGCAAATAGGGCTAAATTGGGTTGACAGATGGCAAGAAAAGAAGTTTGTGTTCAGTTTTCAGTCACTGGTCTTCTTTTTTGGATGTTTAATCAGTAGGAGGAAGTGTCGTCCATGTTATTTGGTGCAAAGATGCGACACTAGGTTGTTAGGTGTAATATTGAAGTATAACACCATTTTTTCCCATGTCTGCTTTGTTAAGACATTTACTTCTGATCCCAAGTCAAGGATATTCTTGTCCATTTCAAAATCCCCAATCTGCACATTTAGTCTCATTTCTCTTCCAGTTCTTTTGTGATTCTTAATATGGTGAACCACTCTATGTGCTTCAGTTACTACATTACGCTGCTTGTAATGACTCAGTAGGATCTGTAGTTCTGCCAAAGAATTTTAGTGCTTTAAGAACTTCATGCAGCTCTGTAAAAGCTGCGCAACAAGACTCATCATGTCTGTTGTAGTACGTGATTGATTGTACGAAGCTAGCATATCCATCATAGGTGGTATCTCACTTCGCAACTTGATTCTCAGAGTTAACGGTTATGATTCTTTGAAGGTTTCTCTTGCTTCCATGAAGACTTCTTTTTATTTGTTCAGGTTGAAAGAAGGTGTTTTTCCAGTCACTTTTCTTATCCAAGACCCTTCAATATACTTCTTCCTAGCTTAGTGATTCTCAAAAGTTGAAGCTTCAGTTGTTTGATCTCCACCTATCGTGGCTCCACTTCGCGTCACAACATGAATGTTGCAAATTGTATTCTGTTTTTCAGCTGCGATAATCTGTATGTTCTGATTCTGGTCTTCTCTCTTTCATTTTTCCTTGCAAAACAGGGCATGCCTCAATGACATGTTTAAATGATTTACAATATTTACAAGTAGTACAAGGGTTCGTACAGTATCTAGCAAGGTGTCCTGGTTGAGTGCAGTTATAACATACAATCTGACCTCTTCCTCGTCCGTGTCTAGTGTTTCTTCCTCTTCCTCTGAATCCATCACGTCCTCTGTACGTGCCTTGATCATACTGCGCATTTTCATTGTTGTTATGCGTTTCCCCTTGAACTCTATAGAAATCATGTTTTCTTTCTATCATAAGGTCATATGCTCTGTAGTTTCTATCATCATGGCCAACTGATTTATAGAATGTGCAGTATAGGTTCTTTAGTGTTTGCACATATTTATGAATTAGATAACAGTCTTCTGGCTGATGTCCTCTACATCGACAAATATCACACCATGGTCCTTGTTGTTGATTTAATGGGTTTGGTGCTCCACTAGCGATGCAATATGTAAATATTGTACAATGTTGTTTAGAGTGTCCTTGTCCCTTACACATTGTACACCAAACTTTTTCTCAAGTTTCTTTTCCTTTCTTCATATCTTGGAGTTCTAATGTCAAATTTGCTAGCTGGGTCTATATTTGAACCATACCTGTGCTAGTCTCTCCTATAGGCGAAGCCTCTTGTTTCATCGCAATTTCTAGGGCCTTTGTCTGTGAAGTAACCTTTTGTTGCATCAACGGTAACCTGATATGTGGCAACAACGTGGATATGAACCATTCTTGGTATTGTTGTGGTGCTATGTCAAAACTGACTTGATCTTGTCTACCAATGGGACATCCAAATCTATTCTCAAATTTCAATTCTAGAAAGTTAGTCAAAGACGAAACTCAACCATGCGTTTTCACTACAATTGGGATTAGAGGGTGAGAAAATAGCTCAAAACAACACTTTGAAATTTTGATCAAATTCCCACACTGACTCACTCAGTTTCTACTTAATTTTTTTGAGCTCTGTGATACATTGCGATTCTGACTTAGGTTTTTTAAATTCTTTGATGAGCACAGTTATAATCTTTGCTAGTGTCCTATTCTATCCAACATAGTACTTCATAAACCATGTTAAGGCTCTGTCCCTAAATGTGGTAACAAGCTGTGCTTGTATAATAGCATCATCATGTACTTGTTTAACATTCCATATGGCTTCACAAAGAAACCAATGTTGCTATGGGTCCTCAAGACAAGTTCCTTTAAATATAGGCAGCTTAATGTCGTCTTTCAACTACTTGGAATGTTTTGAGTACTTGCTCCTGCGGTGTTACTACTACTGTTGTTCCTTGGGTTAGTAGTATTTATGTCGTCAGCTGGAGGTTTCTACGGAGTAATAGGATGATAGACAATGGGTCTATCACTATCCGTCTCAACCTGATATGAGTCCCTATTACTTCCTAACTCAGTTTCTAGAGAGATGTGAGGTTCAAGATCATTATACCTCTTCCCGGTACTATACTTGTATCTTTTACCACTCCGTAATGTATAAATATTTTCCTTAGTGTCACTCTTTGTATTACTGAACATTATAGACTCAAGTTCCTAAGGTTTTTATTGCATTCTTAAGACACCTTTTTCTGCTAACAACATTTTAATATATAAACTGATATTTTTCAGGTACTTACCTCTAAATCCTTTGAAGAAATCTGCCTCTGCTGCGCTGTAAGACTTCAGAGTGTCCACAACAGATTTTGTGATGTAGCTTTCTGGTACGCTATCGAGCCAGAAGTCTACTACTCTTGAGATTGGGATATCCACTGCTTTAAGTCTCTGAATCAGTTCTGAAGTCCACTCTGTAGGTTCTCCACCTTTAAAGCAATTTTTCTGCTCTACGAGCCTCGATATCCACTTGTGTAGCTCATTGCTAAAGGATAAGAAGAAAAATTTGTGTATGTCAGAGAAGAGATATCTTTGTAACCACTCTTCCATAGATAAGCGTGGATGTCTATTTTCTTTTTTTGCAAACTCTTCCTCTGTCTTAGTTACCCAGTCTATATCTCTGTCCGCTCAGGATTCCTGTTATCGGAGCACATCACCAGTTAAAGCATGGAAACAAGACCATCTGTTGGTCTACTTTTCGTTTTTTAACTTTCTTGTACTGACCCAGGTTTGACGTATTTAGGGAACCAACAATACCACTTCTCCACCGGCCCTTTCGGCAACAACCCGAAATAGGCTGAGGTATCACCCGAGGTGAAGTTATGGGGGATTACAGAAGCAGTTTTCTGTAACCAAGTGATGCGCGGTTATGGGACTGGCTCTAGCAAAGTTCTCCTGACTTCGCATATACTTTGTTATTATTGCACACATATGGGACCGTGAACTTCACAACTACCACAATACAATATGACAATGCAACCCCGGGACTGTGCTTCTATTCAATTACACACATTATAGACTCTGCTGACTTAGTGTTTATCCATGAAACTGCGCATTCAACATGCTTAGAATTATTTGCACATTCAGCTATACATGTTCAATACTTAATATATTATTCTCATTGACCATACACGTGAAAATACATATAAAATAATTAACATACATAAACATGAACATAAACATAAGCAATCTCACGGATTCAATCACACAACACAAGTATATAAATGGTTCACCCCCAGGATGGGAGCTACGTCCATGGAAACTGTTGTTTATATTAATGTGAAGGGTCGAAAGTTACAGTCTGCGCACACAGTTGCGGACTCTTCTGTCTACAATGGGTCTCTGCACACACAGCTGCAGAGCCTCTTCCTCTCTTCTTTCTCTTACAATACTTGTCTTTCATCAAGACCCCAAAAGACCATGAGAGACCAACCCTTCCCTTAAAAAATTTCCCCTTTTATAGATCGTGCCCGAAGGTCACGCCTTTACAATCATTGTGGGACAAAATCCCTATAGTACCCAAAACCCCCCCAAAAATGGCGCGGTTACCCTGCTAACCAGGATTGTCATACTCGACTACTACTTCACTTGACTTCGACCGCCTTTCTGCGCCGCTTCTGGATCTAACACCCTTCTGAAAGCTGTAGTTCTGACTATGCAGATCTGACTGTGTACTGGCATGTCCCTTTTCGTCGTTCTGCTTCTTCTGTCACTATCAGTACACTGCTTTGCTTCTAACGGTCTCCACTGCCTTGGATATCTTAGTAGTTTTTCTATACTAAGGAGACAAGTCACTTTCCTTGAATTCCGCGTCGCTCCTCACCCTGCTCCCGGGATTTGCGGAGTTAATTACCCAAAATAGGTCACTGCTGGACCTCATTTTGTCTGTATTTCTTGCCAAAAATAACTGCTATGCTGGAGCCTCGCTACACGAAAACTGCCTTACCAAAAAGTGGTTGACTTGGTCCACACCCAACAGTGTTTTTGGTTGTGGATTGCTTCTCCAAGATGGCCATTCTAATAACTTGCAAGAAGAACATCTTTGTTGAAGCCACTGCTAAGCTCTTCTTAGAGCATGTTTGGGTTCATCTTGGGCTGCCACAGACTATCATTTCAGATCAGGATACCAGGTTCCTAAGCACCTTTTGGTCCAGCCTATGGTCATTAATGGATACCAAGCTCACCAAATCAACCACCTTCCACCCCTAGACCGATGGACAAACAGAAGTAGTCAACAAGATGATTTTGCATATTATGAGAATGTACAATTCTAAACATCCCCACACATGGGATGAGAGCCATACCCACTATCGCTAAGGATGTGGCATCTGAATGGCCCCAAACCGAAGAAGAAGCCATACTAAAAGTACAATAGTTCGACCTTATTTATGCATAGTTGGGCTACCTCTACACCATTCTCCTTGATTCTCCTCATTGTGATTCCTCTTGAAAGGATGCGTCCGGGGAATCTCATGCTGCCAATGGCATCATTGGAAACATTGCATCCACTATCTATCCCCGTGTGCATATTCCTCCCACACCAATACTTGTATATAACCATACCCCTAGTTCTGCACAACCCGCCATGAGCTGCGGCCCCGATATTTCACGCACAACAACTCATTATAGAGAAACACTTTCATATTTTCCACCGACCTAGTCTCCCCACCAACATGGTCCCACATAACCGTCACCTAGCTATGGACATCACTCGGAAGCATATGATGCCCCTGCCACACCACCTGCTTATTACCATCCGTCGGCCACACCTAATCCTGCCCCACCTCAAGCTCCACTTTCTTACTATCATCCTCCATCCACACCCACTCCCGCCCAACCTCAAACTCCTCCCATTCCATAAGGAAAATTTTATTCCCAACAAAAACGGCCGCAAAACCAACCTACGCAGTGAAACCAAAATAAGAGAGAGATTGCAACTAGGGAAACAACCAACAACCCAGGAGTAGTGGAAAACCTCCAAACCCCCCATACAATAATGGTGCCACTCTAGCTAACCAAAATCCCGATCAATAGCCCCGGTGAGGCAAGAACCCTAAATTATGTATGACCCACTCATGCTCTATTTGTGGGGTTTATAGCCGTTGCATGCACAATTTCCCCCATTTGGAGAGAGCCCGAAAACTCTTGAATGAGGACACCCAACGTCAAGGGAATGCCGCACCCCTAGCACCACCACACCCTCTGTAGCCCATCGCAAAACCCATGGTGTTACAGAACCCCTTACCCATGCAAGGGGTCATCGCCATCCAGCCCATAGAAACTACAATAAGGGGTGCAAGTCCACAACAACCAATTACTTACGTTTCTCTCGATAGTCATCCCCCAGACTCAGGAGTTCACCATATTTTAAAGATGTCTTCCAATGAAGTAAACCTTCAAACAAGCCATAATCAGTATGGTTCAACTACTGAAACCATCCTGATAGACAAAGATGTTGTATCTACTCCTGTAGACTAGTATTTACGATTACCCCCACCACTGCCAGAGGGGGCCCTAAAGCTGCCAAATTTCCTATGCTTTGCATCACCAACAACCCCAATGCTCATGCTGCCCCCAATTATAACATCGTGGATGACTTAGCATAGTACCCCACAACTATGTTAGCCTTAGAAGTCTTGAAGAATTTTCCAGCACAACGCAAAGCATTGTTTTCTGCTTTAGGTGCAATCAAGCCCTCTGAATCACTATTGATGGCATTCGACTTAGACCAGTCTGAACCCCGAATTCATTCCTCCGTTATGTTTCATATCTCAGTTTCGGTCTAGAAACTCGTTATCCATCGATGCATAGTTGATGAGGCCGCCTCTACAATAATCATGTCCACATTCATGTGGCAAAAGCTGCTTTCCCCTCCCCTGCAATCATCCATGACTGCCCTCCAAGATTATGATGGCCATGCAACTCATCCGCAATGCCTTCTTTCCAATGTCCCCATACATTTAGCTGATAAAACCGTCCTAATTGACATTAAAGTCGTCAACGCGCAACTCGACTACAACCTTCTTCTAGAATGAATGTACATGTATGCAAATAAGGTCATTGCCTCATCTATTTTCCAGATTATGATGTTCGTCCATGACATACAAGTCATCAAAATCAACCAAATTACTTACTATGGCCCTTATGCACCCTCCATGCCAGAGAACGTCCTCCCCCTGGTCAACAAACATATTCTTGGTGCGTCCCCTCCTTTGATTTCCACAGTGAGGTCGGGTCTTTATTATGAGGCCCCAATGACCTCCGCATTTACCTCCTTACCGCTGCCCCAACGAGTTGTTGAAGTTTCATACTTGTGCACTGTTTCATCTAGCAAATTAGTCACTGAAGCACAACCCATCATCCAAGAAGAACCCCAACCACCACCTTAGTAGCCTCCCCAAACCCACCCACCATTGCTACCTAGACACGTGGGATCCACCCTGATCCATACAGTCCCCTTTTTGTTCCCACCACTAGGAGTAGTAAGCATTCCCATCATGGCCACGCTGAATCTCCTAGGGATAACCTCAAGGATGCCCGTATGGAATTTACTCGCATCGAACCGTACTCTGACCCCACAGGTCATGCTTCAATTAGTTCAACCCATTAATACTGCTAATCATCCACCCTCTGGTGTGTCTGCAGTAACTTCATACAACCCCACTCCCCAGTATTCTAAGAAGGTTGGGGGGAAAGCCCCAAAAACTAATGGTTCAGCAACTACGAACAAATACATGAACCCCCCTCATCTAGTAAAAGCACCTTCGAAATGCACGTTGTACAATAACTCAGGTCACACCACCCATAATATTCTGCACTTGATTGACCTTAGCACTCATATGGAGATGTTGGATGATAATACAGATGTTCCAGCATGCAATCCCAACCCCAGAAGCCTTCGAGGAAGGTAACATGGCTAACATATATCCCACCATCCAAGTCGGTATCTCCGTCAAACCCAATGTCATTGATAACATTATGTCAGGCACATCTTGTCATGCCAAAGAAGTTACTGCCTACAAAAAAATATTTCAAGAGTTTCGTGATATATTTGCTTGGTCATATAACGAGATGCCCGGCCTCAACCTCGCCATCGTTGAGAACCATATTGATACTTGGCCTGATGTCACCCCCATCCTCCAAAAGAAACAGCCAATATACCCATCCAAAATGCCAGCGGTAAAGGCCGAAATTTTAAAACTGCAGCAAGCCAAGTTCATTTACCCCATCGCATACACCACATGGGTGTACAACCCTGTGACAGTCAACAAAAAACAAGGCACCATTCGTGTTTGCACTAATTTTCGAGATTTGAATTTGTCCTTCCCTAAAGATAATTTCCTTATTCCTTTCATTGATCAACTCATTGATGCATGTGTGAGCCACGGAGTTTTTTCCTTTATGGATGGCTTCTCAGGCTACAATAAGATTCAGATCCACAAAGAAGATCAGTATAAGACTACGTTCACCACACCGTGGGGCAATTTTTTCTACCATGTTATGTTGTTCGGCCTTAAAAATGCTGAAGCCACTTTTTAGTAGGACATGACCTTTTTCTTTCATGACTTGATTCACATTATCCTTGTCTACTTGGAGAATCTCACCGCTCGATCCAAGAAATGTTCTGATCACCTAGAAGACCTCTAGCAAGTCTTCTTGTGATGTCACAAGTATAACATTCGCTTGAACCCTCTCAAGTGTGTATTTTTCATCCTTTTCATCCGGTTATTGGGATTCATTGTATCCCAACAAGGGATAACCATTGAATCTTTGAAGGTTCAATCCATTCTTGACCTTCCACCCCCCCGTACATTACGCCAGTTGCAAAGCCTTCACAGCAAGGCCAATTTTCTCAGCCACTTCATTCTGAATTACACCACAAAAGTCCACAGTTTTCTACGCCTTATTTGGACCAACATCCCTTTTGTATGGGATGAACAGGAACAAGCGGCTTTCGATGCATTGAAACAAGCCCTGACTTCTGCTCCCTTGATTTCACCACCGTATTTCTCGAAGGGTTTCATCCTTTACGTTTCGGCATACAAATATGTTGTTTCAGGAGTTTTAGTTCAAGAAGATAGTGCTCTCTAAGAGCACATCATATACTGTGTCAGTCAGACCTTGTCTGGCGCACCACTGCGCTATTCACATGAGGAGAAAATGGCCCTTGCCATTGTCCTCTTGATTAAGAAATTACGCCATTATATTCCTATGATTCGAACTACAGTAATGACAGAGTCCAACCCCATGATTTATCTCTTAAGTCGTCTCCTCATCCAAGGTCGAGTGGGTAAGTGGATCATCATCCTTCATGAGTAAGAACTCAAATTTGTTACTCCCCAAATCACCCAAAATCACCAAGGTCCTTACCTTCGCCCACCTTATGACCGACCTACCCTCTTCATTGGTGTCACCTCCGATCATGATTAACCTACCATACGAACATTTTTTCACCATTTCGTTGGATGACCCGTGGTATGGAGACATCTTCGTGTATCTATACACGCATAAATTTCACCCTCACCTCATTTGTGATGATCGATGTCACATCCGCCATCAAGCATCATGATACCTCCTAATCATTGAATTCATTTATCGACATGGAGTCAACACCATTTTACATTGATGCTTCACACGTGACAAAGATGAACAGGTTTTGAAAGAATGTCATAGCAGAGCCCGCAATGACAATTTCTCTGTAATGGCCACTTCCCAAAAGGTGATCTATGCTAGTTATTTCTGGGCAACCCTTTTTATGATTGCATCACGATAGTCAAACACTGTCTCAATTGCCAACTCTTTTCCATAAGTCAAGGACCCCTCTCACACCGCTCCATCTGGTTATCATGGTCGCCCCCTTCTACAAATGGGCCATCAAATTTACGGAGTGTAATCCCACCTCCGCTAATGGCCATAAGTATATCATTGTGGCCATTGACTACTTCACCAAGTGGATCGAGTCCATGCCCACGTTTAATTTCCAGGTCAAGACTGCAACAAATTTATTTTTCAACCATGTCAT
Source organism: Larix kaempferi (assembly GCA_027924585.1). Taxonomy (NCBI): domain Eukaryota; kingdom Viridiplantae; phylum Streptophyta; class Pinopsida; order Pinales; family Pinaceae; genus Larix; species Larix kaempferi. Next base: position 9,061,227 of record BSBM01000799.1, on the reverse strand, counting down.
TATTCATTTTGGTTCCCAAACAACTTGTATCCAAACATGGAAAACATTTTGAAGATGTCATATGGAAGGAATTGTCAACGCTCTTGAAGTTCGAACACCATTACACCTCCTCCTCCTACCCTTAGGGAAATGACCAAGTTGAGGCTGTCAATAAGTGTGAAATTCTACAGCTGAATATCACTTTAGGTTGAACAAACCTCACAATTTCACCCAAAGAATTGCAGAGAAGAAGAGAAAGAATATGATCAAAATTCACACATGAAACTCAAAGAATGTGAAAAACTACTGTAATGTCATTCATCAGTTGTAATATGGAAAACATATGAGAGTACAATAGAATGAATTCGATATCAATGAAGGTGATTCGAATTCTCCTCATGGAATGGCTTGGACTACATTGGAGACAACACCTAATCAATGGTAGTGGTCACAGATAGTCAAAGATCAGTCAATGTGAGTCTAACTGAGTCATGTGATCACAAATATAGGGAAGGAGACTCCAAGGAGGGTGCAATCCAGCTGTCAGTGGTCAAGCAGAGCTACTATAGTCTCTATAGTAGTCAATCTAAGAGCTACAGTCAGTTAACTGAGAAATCAGTCCTCAAATCAAGGAACTAATCCACTAGTCATGGAGATGAATGATAGAACTCCTAAATAGGTGGAAGAGGGCGCAGTTGTACTCCAGTGATAGAAACAAGGGCGCATCTCTGGCTAGGAGGGATGATATTGAGTAGAAACAGGCTCCCGGGGGCTAAAAACTGGGGACTAGGTGCTGGGAGACTACAATATTGATGACTGGATGCATGCATAATGCAAGCAATGCATGCAAATACAAATGATGATGGTGAAATTATTCCAACACCCCCATGCAAGCCAGACTATGAGGAAGTAGAACTGAAAAAAATAGGGCCCTAGTAACTGAGACCAAAGGTCACCCCATACAACAATCTAAATAAAAGTGAGGAAAGAGGGAAAACCCAGTGGGAAGAAATCCCCCCCTCAAGATAGACTGTAATAAGCTAATCAAGCATGTGCATCACTCACCCCGAGAAGGGATCGGAGGTAAGTGAAATTCTTCACTAAGAAAGCATCTGTCAGCAAGAAATGGACTTGTGTGATGCTTGTTATACCTCCATATTCCACAGTGTCGCATCTCCGCCACAAAAAGAGTTGACGACACTTCCCCTACTGCTTTAAACCACCCAGAAGAGACAAATGATGTGTAATTCTTGAAGGCAAATCCACCCTGTCAAGAATTAACCCAGTTGAGATTTTATTTACCCTAACTACCATGCCTTGCTCAGTTATAGGTGCGCGGTAGTCCACACTACCGCGCTATGCTTTGTCCGTTCCACGCGGTACTACCGCGTTATGCTCATATTACTGGGCGCGGTACTCTTTTTATAGCCTTTTTTCCATGGCTTGTGGGATTTTGGATTTTCGAGAGATATTGGAGGATTGGGGTCCCTAATTCGATCCTAACTCATTTTCTGTGATTAGAAACCCTGATCCACTAAGTTCTCCCAAGATCCACCCATCTCTCTTGTTGGTTAACCCTACCATACACTATAAAAGAGAGGCATTCCATGGGAAAAAGGAGAGGACTCTTAGAAGTATCAAACTTATGATCTTGCAGCCTTGTGGAGATAGCTAGAGGAGGAAGCACTTGGAGCTGGAGGATTGGCTTGGACATCAAGCAACCTTTGTAAGCATTCTTCAAGTTTGTAATAAAGATAACTTGTCTTGTTTTTCCCATTTCATGTGTATAGTACAAGTCTTTAGCATGGAATGTATCTAATCTAGATTTGAATCTAATCTTTACTTCAAGGTATTTGGAAGCTTGTATGCTTGTTCTTTGTTTGATTTCAACAGGTTCTACATTGGAGCTTTTGGATCAAGAGTTAGAAGCGGGACAAACGTCAGATTGAAAGGTGAGTCATATCTTTCATTGTTTCTGAATGCATGTAATCTTGTTGTAAAAGTTAGTTCAGGAATTTCAAGGTAGCATTTGTTTTGTTTTGTTCTTACCTTAGAGTCAGTTAGGAATTTGCTTTAAGTTAAGAGAATTTTGACTTATCCGTAGGGAAAAATTCTATCAAACAAGAATGGCGACTCTGCTGGTTTGAATTCTGTTTGATTGATTCAGTTCACTGTCATCCATCTCTTGATTGTGATTTTTTATTGCACTTCAAACCAGTTTTGAATCTTGGTCTTTTTTGACCTTTATTCACCCCTCCTCTCTGTATTTTTTCTCCCTATGTGATCACTGAGTCCCCTGGGTTCACAGCAACCCTGAAAATTTCATCTTCCTTTTCAAAAGTTGCGCCTTTTCACACTTTGCCACAGTACCGCGTCCTTTGCATTGACTACAGCGCAGTAGTACCGCATCTCCTCAGTTAGTACCAGAGCGGTAGTTTAGCAGTATTGTGCTATAGCCTCATTCTGCCACGCGGTAGTGTCTGCATACTGTAAAAAAAATTTCTCCCAGCTTGGTTTCTTGAGTCTTTCTCTGCCTTAGGTAGTGTTTGCTGTTCTCTGTTACCATTCTATTCGTTTTATAGTCTATGTGGTGTGTTTATTGCTTGTTTGTGAGCTTGATTGTTGTGTGAATTAGTGGAATTTTTGGCACATAGGGTCACCCCTTCATTTTGAGTGCATTGGTTTGATCTTCCCATCACAGCCAGACCATCACCACTGTTCTCTGTTACTGAATTGTGTAGTTTTCATAGTCACAATGTTTCCAGTATTATTATTAAAATTTATCTTGAAATATATCATTGGAAAACATTTGTGTTATTTTGATTTAAATGGTCTAGTAGCATCGTTGTGCATTAGGAAGTGAAAAATTGAAATTTGCCACAGAAATTCTCATATTTGAAGCATTTTAGTTGTAGGATCAGTGAATTAAAAAAGAGTGTTTATTTCAGTTTGGCTCTATTTACAAAAAGAACAAAAATTTCTTGTTTTGGTTTTTTTTGCTTGTGAAAAATTTCATGCATTTTTTATCGAAGAACTCTCTCTCTTCCATAGCTAGGTTTCATCGAAGACAAAGGCTTATTTTGATTCATTCTCATTTGCATGGTTTGGGTCATCATAACACCACCAAGTTTCACGTCCATTTTCCTGATTGAGTAAGACAACCACTAAAATTAATCTCCCTAATTAAACCAACATTAACCTCACTTGAGGAAATCAAAAGAATTTGGTAGTTAGGTAGGACACCGGGGATAGGCATCAAAATAATTCCCCCTTGTCATTTTTCATCTGAGACATAGTTGTTGTCCTCTAGGGAACTAAAATCCTCTAGTATTTATTGACACGGTCACAGCCAGTTTGTGGAGGGGCCTCTTGTCTGTTTTTAACTTTCAGGGGTTAAAGGCCGCGAGATTGAGAACCGGACAGACTCTGTGGAATGCCGCACTCCACTTAGCCCTAAGGCAACATCGATCATTGTCTTCCTCGGAAGGCTGAAGTGCCCAAAACCTTTTCCAACGTGTCATGAACGAGGTAGCTTAGTGACTATTCTACTAGGGCTCTTTTACCTAGGATCCCTTTCGGTAGAGGGATATCCTTCTCATATCGGTCTCTCATGTTGTATTGTTCGACTTGGATTTCATCACCTTGCGAAGGATACAGCTTGTTGAGGTCTCCAGCTCTTAGTTAGGAGTTTGCTTGTTATCTCATCTTTGTAGAGGGTCATTTTTCTTTTTAGGGACTGCTTGTTGGCATTCTGGCCATTCTTTTTATCAGCTCGCTTATTGAGACACCGGTCTCAGTATAGAATTTAGAGCTTGCTTTTTTGGCCTGCGAGCCTTGCTTTTTCTAGCTCCTCTTCTGCACACTCGACTGCATTAGAGTTTTTGAGTTCTTTGTTACAAAACTGCCCCCAATTTTCATTTTCCTGTCATCATGTTAGAGCCACCACGAAGATCACGATGAGTACAGGGAAAAATCCCTCCACCACCGCCACCGCCACGGACCTCTGGTCCACCTGCATCATGCATTCCCGCTCCTCTTGGCCACAGTGCTGGTCGAGGGAACATTCCACCGCCGATACATACTACATCATCAGTTCCGCCTATAACTGTTACTCACAGCACAGTCTCAGAATCTCTTACAGCTTCTACAACCACTAGCATATCTGAGACTTCCACTGTCACTTCACCAACTGTTACTCCAGATATATCTGCCATAGTGGACACCATTACAGCGGCTGAATCTAGTACAACCCAAAATACTAGACCATAGGTCATCCTCTTACCTGATGTCAACACCTCTCGTCCATCAGACACTTTTCACGATGACACAGACGGATCTGTTGGCACCACCGAAGGGTCTGACCAGGATATACCTGGCTTGATTTCAGTCCCAGGCGGGTACGTCGAAATCATTGAAGATACTCGACTTCCTGACACACCTTTTGAACCTGATTATGGCTTCATCACTTCCCAGGCGGAGCTTCCGCCTGTTATCACTACGTCACCCAGCGTTCATCCGCAGGAAACAAGTTCTTCTAGCAACGTACCTCGTACTATATCCCTCCCCAACCTTCCTCCAGGACATGAGATCATGGCTTCCATCCAGTCTAGTATGGTTAGTCTAGAAAATTCCCCGTTAATATCGGCACGGTTTAAACGCAGCACAGAGCAAATGCTCTCGACAGCTTCTAGATATCCCCCTGTTACTCGTCCTTCTGACTATCGGGATCCCAACATCCCATCTAGCACAGAGTTCCATCACTCCTATGCAGACAGTTCCGGACCTTCAAACGTTACTATACCTAGGTCCCCCCCGGATCCCGAAAACCCTTTCTAAGACATGAACTCGGACCCAGTTTTCGATGGTCCTCCTATCATTGAACACGCTATGGACGACGCCAATACCCCTGGGTTAAATTCCCCACATTTGTTGCCATCACCCATTTTTGGCGCACATTCTATGAGGGATAACCCAGTTTTTTCTCCGTCCTCGCCTATCAGATATGGAAGACCCCCTCCGCAAATCAGTACTTTTGGCGTCGTTGGCCAATCCACACTATCATATTTGGCCAGCGACGGAAGAACACCTAGTCATACTACTGGATCTTCCGGTTGGACCGAAGGATCACCTTCGGCCACTATTTACACTATCTTAGGAGGTGGACAACCGACTGTAGTGGTCCCCAACTCCCACAACCAAACTCCTCATGGTGGGCCATCAACCAAACCAGTTGGAGGACAACCTTGTGTTGGGAACCCCGTTCCTATTCAACAACCTCCTCCTATAGGGCCATCAACCCAACTAGTTGGAGGACAACCTTTTGTTGGGAACCCCGTTCCTAGTCAACAGCCTCCTCCTATAGGGCCATCCAACCCATCTGCTAGCAGACAACCCTCTTAACCAGCAGCATCTGCTCAGTATGGTATGTACAACACACCTGGCAGTGGGCAACCTTATTCCGGTATTCCAACCGGGCCTCACTCTCAATATCCCCCGTCAGGTATGCTTCCTTCTTGGGAATCTCAAATCCCACAGAGTGGGGGGTACTCACTTTTTGGAAACTGGAACCAAGCTAGGGGGCAATCTCAGATTCCCCCCAACTTGAATTCTGTCTTCCCTTATCCTTCAGCTGCTACAACTCCATGGAACCCATCCCTTCAATTTCCACTCGCTCCCCAAGGAGGAACGAGCCTTCCATGGACACCAACGTCGCAGCCACCCCCCAACCCTGCTATGGGAAACCTTCCACTTGCTCAATACAGCGGTACCATCCTTGGAACACATCAACTCCAAGGAACTTTTTCCCAACCAGGAGCAACAACAATTCCTGGGTTTCAGTAACCCCAGGGTACCATACCCACTCAGCAGAACATCCACCAACCGGTTACCTACACTCAGCCGGTTAACCAGATGGCTTACTATCCATAGAATTTCCAGTAGTACCCCCCGGGAAACAGATATGGGTATAACACGCAACAGTACGCTATGCAAGGCCCCCCAGGTTTCTCTGCATCGCACGGTTATTACTCATACCCGCAGACTAACCGTCAACTTCCCTTTTTGGCCACGCTTGACTTACCTGATTTGTCGAGGCTTATTAACGATCCTATATGGAATGAACCTCACTGGCCACCCATTCCAGCCAAACTACCATCGGACATTCCTAAGTTCGATGCTAAGCCCGGGGAAGACCCTAATAACCACGTGATGACCTTCCATCTTTGGTGTTCATCCAACTCCTTGATGGATGATTCCATTCGACTTCGACTCTTCCAGCATACGCTTACCAGCACGGCAGAAAAATGGTACATCGAGCTGCCACAACACTCTTTCCGTGACTTCAACACATTGGCTATGTATTTTCTGACTCATTTCCAGCTCCCCATCCGGTATGAGACTGGAACATAACTGTTAACCTCACTGCGTCAAACCACTTCTACACATATTTCGGATCACATCCATGAGTGGCGACGACGCCGTAGGCTAATTAAGGCACCCATTCCGGATCAGCTACTCGCTGATTGGTTCACGAAATCCTTTTTTCCTCCCATAGCCAGAGATATCTCTATGCGCGGGCCGATTACAGAAGAACAAGCCATATCGGTAGCCCAGTACATGGATTTGGTATACACTCAATCTGGTACTTTACATGAACTTCTTCCACATGCCACCCGTGTTAACATTGATCCAACGAAACCTACCACTGAACCCCCCATTGATGGTATTGTCGGTTCAGTCAAGACCCAGCCTACTACCAACTCGACGGGACAACAAGCTTCTGCTTCCCCCGCTCTACCTCAGGCTGCTTCAAAAGCTATTGCTTCTCCTGCCATTTCCTCCGAAGTGAACACAGTTCAATCTACGTCACAACCATCCAGGGGAAAGAAGAAAAACAATCGTGGTAAAACCAAGAAGAACCAGCAGGAGAACCCCAAGCCACAACCCACCCACAATGACCAGAAACCACGTCGAAAGGCTAAGTTTCCCTGCCTAATTTGTCAAGATGATCACTACACACGTGACTGTCCCTACAAGGACAAAGTCAACAAATTTGTTAAAGGATCCTCTCGCTCGATAGTGTTAACTGACCCTTTCCCTCGACAACAACAGCAGATGGTTGCCCAAGAAACCCCACAAGGGGGCAACCCGTCCAATCCAACCCGCGGAGAGACGTCCACAAACCGTGAAATCCTGATGACGAGATTCATATAACCAATCGTTCAAAGACGTACGACAACCCTCCAAGTTCAAACAAACAACCCGAGATAGGCAAAGGCAAATTTCCTGTTGAAGATCCGATTCCTATTGCCCCCCCTACCGACCATCTCCATATCGAGAGACCACTTACAGACATAGTGCTACGCCCACCCAAGGGCACCATACGAAAGGCGACATTTAATCCTAATGCGCGAGCTGCCCAAAATGACAACGTTGTTGACGATTTAGCTCAAGAACCTTGCGCCATGTCGACTCTCGAGGTTCTTCAACACTACCCCACGCAGCGTAGAACCTTACTTTCAGCACTAGTGGCAATGGACCCAGATACTTCAAACTCTATTATGTTTAACTTGGAGCACGCCAAACCTAGGCTTTCTCACCAGTTAGCCTTCCAGGTTCATACAAAAATCCATGGAAATATCATCCATCGCACTGTGTTAGACGAAGGTGCTTCCACGTCGATTATGTCTTTGAATTGCTGGAGAGCTTTAGGCTCACCAGAAGTCACGACTTCTCCCACTACTCTTAGGGCGTTTGATGGACACGGTTTTCAACCTTATGGACTCATTCCCTCAATTGGTGTTGAACAGGGGGGCAAAACAGTATCCGTACACATTGAAGTCGTAGATGCACCATTGGATTACAATCTCCTACTTGGACGGAACTGGTTTTATGCCATGACCGCCATAGCATCTACAGTCTTCCGGATTGTGCAATTTCCTCATGAAGGGAAAATTGTCACTATTGATCAACTCGATTACTGCATCCCAGACTCCCATCCAAACTCCGCCAACACCGTTCCGTTATTGGATCAACCTCGGTACCGGTTCCAAGACATAGGTGTTGGTCTCATGAAGGATTCTTCCCTCATCGGAGTTTTTCCAGACCTGGGAACCCATGTTAAACCAGTCAACATGATTTCATTGAATGTCACCCCTTCCAATGATTCATGGGTGATTCCGAGTCCCACTCAGATTGAAGGCTACAACAACTCCATGCCCTTGAACAGAAACCTCACAGCATATGAAGCGATCCAATCAGCCACCGATTGGGTCGACTGCTCTACTCATCACACCGTGGCGCAGCTCTCGGCTGAAGCTCATCCATACCCACCACTTATCAATCCTCTCAACTTGATTTTTCTCACTGATGAATCAATTATGGAGGTTATGTGCGGTGATGAGCCACCATGGGGAGATTTTCATCATCGATCTTCATTCCCCACCATTCATCCACTTGAGCCTGATACAAAACCCAGTACTTCACTTGGGATGGTTCAAACCAAGTTCCCCACTTCCCTCGACGAGGTATTTTCCGAAGGAAACTTGGCTAACCTTATGGCAACCACTCCCATTGATATTTCAGTGAAGCCTGGTATCGTGGAAAACATTCATATCGGCAAAACATGTACTCCCATCGAAATGGAGTTCTATAGTGCCTACTTCAAAACCTTCCGCGATGTTTTTGCTTGGAGTTATGAAGAAATGCCAGGAATAGACCCCTCGATCATGGTCCACGAAATTCCAACATTCCCTGGCACCCGACCAGTTCGGCAGAAACTTTGACCCGTTCATCCTCGTAAGGTAGCCGCTATTAAAGCAGAAGTTGAAAAACTTTTGCGTGCTGGTTTTATCTATCCTGTCCCATTGACAGAATGGGTATCCAACATCGTTCCTGTAGCCAATAAACAAGGAACGATTAGAGTCTATGTCGATTACCACGACTTGAACAAGGCTTGTCCAAAGGACAACTACCCAACTCCGTTCATCGACCAGATCATCGATAACTGTGCCAGAAGTGTCATCTTTTCATTTATGGATGGCTTTTCTGGCTATAATCAGATCGATATCCTCCCAGCCGACTAGCACAAAATGGCCTTTATCTGCCCTTGGGGGATTTTTGCATATCGAAAGTTACCTTTTGGCCTTAAAAATGCCGAGGCAACTTTCCAACGGGCAATGTCATATGCATTTCACGACATCAAACATATTGTAGAACCATATCTTGATGATATTCCCGCTCACTCTCGGACCAGGGAAGACCATCCTGACCACTTAAGTGCCATTTTCGAAAGGTGCCGTCGCTACAATATACGTTTGAACCCGCATAAGTGCATCTTTTGTGTAGAAGCCAGAAAACTGTTGGGCTTCATAATCTCCAAAAGCGGGATACGTTTAGATCCTGCGAAGGTAGAAGCTATCTTAGCCCTGCCTTCCCCCACCAATATTCCAGAACTTCAAAGTTTGCAAGGGCATGCAAACTTTCTACGTCGTTTCATCTGTAATCTTTCCGAGACAACAAAAGGCTACATGAGGCTTCTCAAGAAGAATGTTCCCTTTATATGGGATGACGAAGCCCAACACTCCTTTGACAATCTAAAGACAGCCTTAACCAAAGATCCTGTGATCCAACCCCCCGATTACACACGGGATTATATTCTTTATCTCGTAGCTTCGACTTCCACCATCGGTATGGTGCTAGTCCAGGAAGACCACAACGGCGTAGAACATGTGGTATACTATCTCAGTAAGAGTCTTCTCGACTCCGAAACTCGTTATTCACATGTTGAAAAACTGGCTCTGGCAACAGTTTTTGCTGTCCAGAGATTCCGTCATTACATTCTACTCCGCCGGACCACTGTTATAGCCGATTTCAATCCAATGTATTATATCCTCACGCATCAAGTGCTTAGGGGAAAATACTCTCCTTGGATTGTCATCCTTCAAGAGTTTGACTTGTAATTTGTCAAAGCCAAGTCCAAGAAGTCCTTGGTCTTTGCGAAGTTGATTTGTAACTTGCCCCGTGCTACCGAGCAATCCGAGCCCATCGATTCTCTTCCTGATGAATCGTTGTTCCTCATTAGCACGTCTGATTCGTGGTACGGGGATATTCTATTATATCTCCAAACCCAACGCTTCCGCCCCAACCTCACTCGCAATGAACGGCGACGCATCCGACATCACGCAAAATACTACCTCATAGTCAACGATACTCTTTATCGATGTGGTGTCGACACCGTTCTTCGACGTTGTTTGACCTTAGATGAGGCGGAATGCGTTCTTAATGACTGCCACGCTGGAGCATGTGGTGGTCATCTCTCTAGGATGGCTACGGCCCAGAAAATACTGCGAGCAGGATACTTCTGGCCCTTAATTTTTAAAGGCTGCATTGAAATAGTCAAGAAGTGTCCGCCATGTCAATTCTTTCATAGTAAAGCACACTCGCACCCTGCTCCACTCCATCCTATTATTACCATCGGCCCTTTTTCTAAATGGGGCATAGATTTCATGCACTGTAAGCCCACTTCAGCCGAGGGGCATAGCTATGTCATAGTAGCTGTCGACTATTTCACAAAATGGGCTGAAGCGGTGCCTACGTACGCTGAGGATGGCAAAACAGCAGCGCAATTCATATTCAATCATATTATAGCTAGATTTGGTGTCCCACAATCCATTGTGACCGATCATGGCTCCCATTTCATGAACCATATGATCGAAGAACTAAGTGCCAAGCTAGGTTTTCGCCATGAAAACTCAACCCCATATTACCCACAAGCTAATGGCCAAGTTGAAGCCATTAACAAAGTCCTGAAATGAATGATTCAGCGTATTGTGGGTACCTAGAAATCCAACTGGCACTCAGCTCTATTCTCAGCACTATGGGCATATCGAACCTCAGTGAAAAGTGCTACTAGGTTTACACCATTCCAACTGGTGTATGGCCTAGAAGCCATTTTGCCGATTGAATGTGAAATTCCGTCACTTAAGATAGCCATAGAGCTACTTCCCCACACCACTTCCAAAGAGGAACGGTTTCTATACCTACCCATGCTAGATGAAACCCGCCGCAACGCTGCTTTAGCAAATGAAGCTCATAAAAAACGCTTCGAAGCTCAATACGACAAATCCATTCAACCTCGGATCTTCAATGAAGGTGACCTCGTACTTACATATGATCAAATGCACGATAAGCTCGGAAAAGGAAAACTAGAATCTATGTGGTACGGCCCCTTTATTGTAAAACGTGTCTTGGAAAAAGGAGCCTATGAACTAATCGATTATGATGGTATGCCATTGGCACGGCCCCGCAATGGGCTATACCTCAAATGCTTCTACGCGTAAGGTTTCCCTATGTGGGTTACTTTTTGTACATAATGTACTTAGCTTGTTTTTTATTTTTTGGTGTGCGCATGGACCGTATGTATCCATTCTTACTTTGACTCGTGATTTTATGCACAGATGTCTGCCTACTTCGGATTCGCCGACGGTGCAAGCCGGCATACCTGGAATCTTGCTTCCACAGCATGGGTAATCTATTCTCCCACTGGCGAGTTGATTTCTTCAGGAGCCAATTGTTTAGGTCCTGCAACCAACAATATCGCGGAGTACCATGCAGTCATTGGTCTCTTGACGGAGGTTGCTTCACTCGGAATTGACTCCCTATCAGTCTTTTTAGACTCCCAACTCGTGGTTTCTCATCTAAACCGTGTTTACATAGTTCACGATCCTATACTACTTCGTTTATTTCAGAGAGTACGCCTCTTGGAACGATCATTTAATTTCATTTCATATCAACATGTACCGAGAGAATTCAATTGTATAGTTGATTCATTAGCTAATTACATTTTGGATTGGCATCTTGCCCATACATAAACACATCACAAAAAATAAAATGCACAAGTCATTGTAAATAAATAGATCATGAAAATAGGTCCATATCACTGTATATAAGAGTGTTTTTCCAAAATACATAGAGTTTGTGTCAAAGACAAAATGTGGGACCAAATCCCATACAAAAATTTGGCTCTCAAAGCCTACATATTGTATACATGCCGCAAAGGACAAAAAAGACCATCTAAGGAGATATGGGATATCTATCATGTCCCTCGTCAGATTCCTCACGCTGCTGGTGATAACACACTACAACTCGAGCCACCCTACGAAGAAGTCGGCCAATACGACTAGGCACACCTACAGTATGCCACTGGAGATGCAAAGGGACGTCATCCATCCTCATAGCAGGGATACCATGAGTCAAGCCCTGTAGGTTCCTCTCTATATCCCGGACTCCTCTTGCTTCATCTTCGTCCTCCTCCTCTTCTGGAGCGGCTTGGCGATCAACACCACCACGACGTAAGGGCGAGTACCCAGCCGGTCTCTGTGGTCCACGATTTGCGACATGCATACGAACATACATTAGAAGTCTTTTACACATTCTAAAAAGCAATAAAAATTATATACTCGAAAAAGAAAAAATATATATCCATGAAGGTCATACCTGAGTTGTCCCAATCTTCATCCTCTGGCAGTGCCAAGTCGATGTCCTCGCGGAAGTCCACCCCTGCATAGGGGCAGTCATCGATCATCACTATCTTTTCCTCAAGCCAGGAGAAGAAATCCTCACCAAAAGCCAAGCGCTGAGGTCCCCCAAGACATCCTGCATAATCACTCCATCGAGCCATCCATGGCTCGGTAGGTGGACGGGGGGGCATATACATCTGTGGGCGCAATAATGGCACCCTCGCCAAAAAGAAGGTGACTAGGATGCTCCCATAGCCAAATTGGGAATTCTCTCCGACCCTACACTTGTGCACTTGTTCTTTGAGGTAGGCCAACACCGCCTCACACCAGTTGAATACTGTTCCCGCCATACACTCCGCTGCGAGATTCATCTATGTACGGGATGCCTGATGGGGACCCGTACTCCCTGCTGCACGTGTGATGGTGAACAAGACAGTTTTTACAGGAAGTTCTATAACATCTTTGATGACCACCTTCCCTCTTTTCTTACTCGAACCCTGATGGCAATGCCGAGCAATCAAAGCATCTGTGCTCACTTTCGAGGCTGTGTATCCAGTAAAATTCACCCGGGCTCCTCTTTTTGAAAGGCCTGTGAGAAAGTAAATGTCCTCGAGTTGAATTTCGAGGATGTGCTCTCCCACTCGGAAAGCTTGAATATCAGGGTCCCACAATTGAATAAGATGGGTAAGAAGTTTGGCTTGCTGACGAATGACTTTGGTCTTGAAGAATTTCAACAAACTGCATTCCCGCAATGCAGTCACAGTCGGTAGGTCATTTTCGGCCGCCAAATCATCTACTTCGTGCTCTCTTTCTTTCCAACTAACCATTTTGATCCAAACAAATTGCAAACTCCTGCAAAAGGGCAGGGGAAACATTTAGTAATCATTTAACAACTTGGTTTCAGCAAAAAATTTGAGAAAAATCGATTTTTTCATCCTAGATTTCGTCTTCATCGCGCCTGGGGAAAATCTTACCATGCAGTACTGCACAGTACCGCGTTTCTGTTTAAATACACAACACGGTACTGTCAAACAGTAGCGCATTTCCCGATATAGCCCTCGCGCGGTACTGTGGAGGGCGATTTTTGCCTAATAGGGCTTGCCCAAAAAATCACTTTTTCCTGCTGAAAACGAGTTGTTCATGCATCAAATGAAAGAGAAGCTTGAGAGCTCTTACCTGGCGGAGACGGTTGTTGAGATGGTGCCTTGAATCTCCAGATATGAACTCTTGAAGTTTTGCTCCTCAAGTGGGTAAAATCTCCTCTTTTGGTAAAAACACAAGTGAAATGGTAACTTTCTCTTTTTACCCATCCTTTTGTAGCTTTTCACCTATTTTTTACTTATTATTTTATATGGTTGAAATAAAACCCATTTCACATTACTGATATCTGGTTTTATGAGCACTTTATTGACAGGATCTCCTTTAAAAAGCAATATATTCACACTGGCATTTATTCATTGTTTGACCTTCATTTTGAGCCTACTTTATTTTTTTCGTGCTCTGGATTAAAACTTGAAAAAGATTCCAAGCGCTTTTACACCCGTGTCGTGCTTGTCAAACTCAAGTAAATGGTGTCGAGTTCGGTCAGCTTTACTCATACTCGTTAAACGATGAGGAAAGTATTATCCTGGTTGTATTTTATTCTTTTTTCGGACCAGAATAATTAAAAATTATGAAAAAGACCATTGGAGTCCATAGTTAAGCTCTTTTCAGACTCCCTAAAATTGAAAAGATTGCCAAGTGATCTTGACTCTTTTACACTTGTAAAAGTATTTGAAAGGTCGTCTATTCGGTGATAGGTTACCCCTTTTTCGGCTCGTCTAGACTATTTACGAGAAAGGTATATCTCAGTCAATTTTGGCTGGGAAAGTTCTCTCGGGAATTGTTTTACACTTTTTCGGGATCGAGGGACTAAATTTACGAAAAAGTACATTGCGGAGCTTCCTTTAAGTTTTTCAAGCTCTCTAAATATGAAAAACTACCAAGTTTTCCTTCCTTGGACTCGTTAAAGTTTAACATCGAAGGACCCACTTTGGGGCAAACCCCTCCTTTCTCAGGTTCGTAAAACATGTGAGATTGGACTCATCCATGAGATGAGCTACACCGAGCATCTGTTATCCTCTTCAAGCTCGAAAAACAACAAAGAGGTACTCGTCTATCATGTCGGGGGAATATGGGGAAAAAGTCGAGTTTGTTTTTGGCAGCTTGTCAGTCGTTACCTTTGAACATGGCATGTGTCTGTCCCGTGTCTATATTGGGTATCTATTTTTTACTGAGTTATGGTCATCACCCTAAGTCGTCTCCCTAGCCACGAGCCTACTCATTCGGTGTCTATCCTCTGCTTTCAATAATCCCTGCTGCCAAGTCCTGTTACGTGCCGTTATATGTTCAAAGGGTTGCATTGTTCAGAGTCGTTCATTGTGTCAGGCCTTCGCTGTGTCAGTACATATTCCATTGTTTCATCATCTTATCATTCATGTCGATTTCGTGTCGATGATGTGGGAATCATTATGGCCCACCTTCGACAAGTCTATTCCCGTCGACGCCAAATCACTATCCGGGAATTGGACTTAGAGATCAACCATTAGTACCTTGGTACCTGCATGCCTCAATGGCAGGTTTCCTCATGTTCGACAGTAGGTTCACATCACTGACCTCTGATTGAACAATCTCTCGAATGCTCGACATCAACTCATCTATTCACTTTTCGTTGAGATGTACTTCAGATACCTTGGGGATCATCGTCATCATTGGTGATTTCCCTCACATTTGTTAACGGTTCACATCATTGACCGGTAATCAAATGGTTTCTACCATGTTCGACTTCAACACTTTGTAATCACATGGCTAGATTCATATCATGTGCGATCGGGTAGAAGACCCCGGGCGCACCTTTGTATCTTGATTCTGTCCAGGTTGCGATGGAGATGTCCTTTGTATTGTCACACAGATCCACTTTTTGTATTGGTCGTGGCTGTGTTATTATTATCTCATGGATCTACGCTTGTTCATAGTAGCCATGATCTATCCATAGTCTATATCATCTCAGTACTCATGGATCTGCAATGTATTGGTCGGAAGCCATGCTTTGATTCATTTGTTTCCGAGCATGGGGATGCCCGCCTCGGTGGTATATTTGACATCTTGTTTTTGTTTCAGCTCCTTGTCACTCTCCTCGATGCTATCTCTACACACTATATTCATAAAGTCTTTCAGCCATCAGTTCCTTCTGACCTCACACTTTAGGGGGCATCTGTTATACCTCCATATTCCACAGTGTCGCATCTCTGCCACAAAAAGAGTTGACGACACTTCCCCTACTGCTTTAAACCACCCAGAAGAGACAAATGATGTGTAATTCTTGAAGGCAAATCCACCCTGTCAAGAATTAACCCAGTTGAGATTTTATTTACCCTAACTACCGCACCTTGCTTAGTTATAGGTGCGCGGTAGTCCACACTACCGTGCTATGCTTTGTCCGTTCCACGCAGTACTACTGCGTTATGCTCAGATTACTGGGCGCGGTACTCTTTTTATAGCCTTTTTTCCATGGCTTGTAGGATTTTGGATTTTCGAGAGATATTGGAGGATTGGGGTCCCTGATTCGATCCTAACTCATTTTCTGTGATTAGAAACCCTGATCCACTAAGTTCTCCCAAGATCCACCCATCTCTCTTGTTGGTTAACCCTACCATACACTATAAAAGAGAGGCATTCCATGGGAAAAAGGAGAGGACTCTTAGAAGTATCAAACATATGATCTTGCAGCCTTGTGGAGATAGCTAGAGGAGGAAGCACTAGGAGCTGGAGGATTGGCTTGGACATCAAGCAACCTTTGTAAGCATTCTTCAAGTTTGTAATAAAGATAACTTGTCTTGTTTTTCCCATTTCATGTGTATAGTACAAGTCTTTAGCATGGAATGTATCTAATCTAGATTTGAATCTAATCTTTACTTCAAGGTATTTGGAAGCTTGTATGCTTGTTCTTTGTTTGATTTCAACAGGTTCTTTGTTTGTTTGTTTGTAATAAAGATAACTTGTCTTGTTTTTTCCATTTCATGTGTATAGTACAAGTCTTTAGCATGGAATGTATCTAATCTAGATTTGAATCTAATCTTTACTTCAAGGTATTTGGAAGCTTGTATGCTTGTTCTTTGTTTGATTTCAACAGGTTCTACATTGGAGCTTTTGGATCAAGAGTTAGAAGCGGGACAAACGTCAGATTGAAAGGTGAGTCATATCTTTCATTGTTTCTGAATGCATGTAATCTTGTTGTAAAAGTTAGTTCAGTAATTTCAAGGTAGCATTTGGTTTGTTTTGTTCTTACCTTAGAGTCAGTT
Organism: Larix kaempferi; assembly: GCA_027924585.1. NCBI lineage: Eukaryota > Viridiplantae > Streptophyta > Pinopsida > Pinales > Pinaceae > Larix > Larix kaempferi. The sequence continues at coordinate 9,044,390 of BSBM01000799.1, read as the reverse complement.
AGGAATCTGCTTTAAGTTAAGAGAATTTTGACTTATCCGTAGGGAAAAATTCTATCAAACAATGCTTGATTCAATTTCTCCAGGTATCTTCCTCTTGGGAAGAAGTGGATCATGCTCCAAAAACATGTGCTTGATTTATCCTTCAATGGATGCAACTGAATCTGGAGGCTTCCTGAACTTGCTCTTCAGACCAAACATGGTGAGAACAAATCCAAAAATATGAAGATCATTATGGAACATGTGCTTCGAACCAACTGAGGTAGGATCAACTCCAATTACATCTAATTTCTCTTGAAACTTGAACTTCTAATCAATGGAAGTTAAATCAGCTCCAAGAATTGATGGATGGTTTCTTGTGATCTCCTTTGAACTAGAAGGGTGAGATCAAAACCAAAATGAACCATGACATGATGGTGGTGGCTTGGACTTCAAATCATCTCCAAGAATGGATAGATGGTTTCTTATGATCTCCTTTTAACCAACAAAGGTGAGATCAAAACCAAAATCACAAGGATGAGCATGAGACTTGAACCCAAGCGAATGGTAGTGTCTTCCATCTTCAGTGGAACTCTAAAAACATGTGCCAATCACCAAATAGAAGTTCATAGGAATCATTTGATCAAGGAGGTCGAATGCATCACCTACAAAATATGATTTCACCTCCAAAACACTCAGTAGATCATCATCTAGCACATTAGCAGGCTCATGGGAAGTAGATATTTCGAAAGTCTCTTCAACTTCTAGAGTAGCAGCTGACATATCTTGCTCAAAATTCGAATTAGAAGATGGGTCAACTCCATAAGTTGTGTTAATTTCATCTGATTCTTCTTCATCTTGAACAAATTCATCATGAGAGATGATTGAGGCCGAAACATAATTAGAGAGAACACTAGAGGAAGTATCACTGGGATTGTTCTCCAAATGGATAGCATCTTCCTCTTCCTTATGTTGTCCAAATAATCTATCCAATATGGTCCAGAGATCACTTGGATGTTCAACATTACCAATGAGGTAGTGCATATTTGAATACATAGTAATACATATTGATACAGAGGCTCCATCACAAGCATCTAACCAAGATTCTTCCTCTTCATAGGAAGCAAAATCTCTCTTAACACCAATACATAAATAAAAAAGACCATGTCTCTTCAGATGTGCTATCATCTTTGGTTTCAACTCATCATAGTTGAATGGAGAGAGAGACGGAACTCCTTCTAGATACATGGAAGCTGTTGTTGAATTTTGAATCTACTGCTGCTACTGCATAAAACTACTGCAACTGTAGAGGACTGCTGCAACTGCAGAAAACTTTGAAACTGTTGTAACTACAGGAAATTGCTGCAAGTGCAGAAAACTTCGAAACTGCTGTAACTGTAGGAAACTGCTACAACTACATGAACATTCGAAACTGCTCCAATTGCAAAAATACTTTGAATAAACTGCAATAAAATAATGAAATTTGGCTGGAGATTTGTTGCGGAATATAGAGAACACTTCTTTAGGACAATGAGCACTTTTGACCATATCCTTCACACCTGGATAGACCTCACTAGATTGCTCCAGTGAATTCAATGCAATGGAAATAGGATTTGCTGTGGAAATCCAGAGGCTTTTGGTGCTCTACTGAAAAACAACTGCTCAATAAATGGTTGCAAATCGAATAGCTGTAACCAACTCTAATAGCATGTGAAATTCTACAGGTGAAGATCACACTAGCTTGAACAAAACTCACAATTTCACTCAAGGAATTGCAGAGAAGAAGAGAAAGAATATGATCAAAATTCACACATGAAACTCAAAGAATGTGGAAAACTGCTGTAATGTCATTCATCAATTGTAAGATGGAAAAAATATGAGAGTACAATAGAATGAATTCGATATCAGTGATAATAGTGAATAGAAACAGGATCCCGATGGCTTAAAAGTGGGGACTAGGTGCTAGGAGACTACCATACTGATGAGTGGATGCATGCATGGATGCAGAATGCATGTAAATACAAATGATGATGGTGAAAATATTCCAACAATAAGATCCTGAAAACGATACTTCAACACACGGTGGTGATAATAGCATTTAAGGTAGGGATGTGTCTACACTTAATTGACTATCTTACTATGAAGTAGGTGAATTTCAACGTCAGAAATGAACACTTATCTAACATTTCCTAAGATCTTTAACCATTTAGAATTCAAATTAAACTTGGACGGAAAAACTTTAAACTCATAAATGGAAGGAAAAATGAATTGTTACATATAATGCCAAAGAAGAAAATAGACATACTTACAACCTTTCTTGAGATGCATCCATCCTCCCTTGCTTTGAGATATCCTTCTCCATCCATGCCTTTGATGAATATGAGTTTTCCAACCTCGAAATATTTCCAACATGCCTTTTCTCTCCCTTTCTCCCTCCTTACCATGCCCCAAATGCCTTTGTTTTATAGTATTGGGAAATGGGAATCCAAGTTTCCACTTTCAATGGGGGATTATCCCTTTTCTTGACTTTTGATTATTTTTACTCAAAAACCCACTTTACATAGTAATTTCATACTTATCACAAACTCAGAATTCTCAAGCACAATTAATGCAATTTTGTGCATTTCTTCTCGCTATTGACTGGTGGACACTAGATTTGATCCTTTAAGTGAGCAGTTCAATCACTGAACCTTGCCTATTTAGGATCCCTCTTTATTCACTCAATCCTTCGATCGTGGAAGTAGTTATTAGATAAGAGAGGATTGTTCTCTTATGTACTTGTCTTCTGTCTTCATGTTGCAGGCGCATAGTAAAATGTGTTTCTGCCTTTCACTTTGTTAAGGGTGTTAATTTGATTGTTAACATATGTCCCTTAATGTGTGAGGTATGAAGCGGAGCTAAGGGCCGAAATACATTATTTTTATACCGATTCTCTTCATACTGATACTCTTTATTGATCAAAGAAAGGATGAAAAATTATTAGCTCATGGGTGTAGGATTCAGGAGAACACCTGCAAGTCAAACATAGCAATTTCTCAAATATGCAATATCTTCCTAAGGTGGGAATTCCCATGCTCAACAATAAACAAGCATGGACACAAAAAATACACAGTGGATCCATGTCAAAAGTAAATTTTTCAAAAGGGTAAACATTCACTTTGATGAGTGCGAGAACAAGGTCTTCATCAAACTTTTGACATGGTAGTTTAATCTTGCGCAACTCGGGCAGTGCATCGATGGGTGATATAACTACTTTTCACAAGGTCTTCAATACAAACTGACGATAGTACGAGTTTATATAATGCGAATAAATGAACTGATGTCGAGCATAATAAAACACCATATGATTATCGTTCATTGATGTATACCGTTAACAGATGTGAAGAGATCCACCGATAATGATGATGGACTCTAAGGTACTGAGTACAAACTAACAAGTGTGAATAGATGTTCTGAAGTCGAACACTTGTAGAATCAAATAATCAGGGTTCATTGATGTATACCCACTGTTATTTGCGAGGAAACCTGCCACTAATGACTGCAATATCCAAGGTACTCCTGGGTTTCTAGATCCATTTCCTAGATGATGGTTTGGTGTCGATAGGAATAGATCCATCAGAAGGAGGGAATTAATGCATCACACATAAACCGATACGAAAGAAAGATCAATAGTCTAATATAATCTAGTAGAAATGTGAGATCCAACAGTGTACACTAACACAAGGAAGGCCAACATGATTGGTTAGGAATATTTGAGGAATGTCCGATATAGTTTGAAATTCCCTTGAACACATAACACGCCGCATAATGGACACTTGGAAACATGGGACTTGAGTAACCAACCTTAATGAAATCCTCCAATTCTAGATGCATTAACGAAAGCTCCATTGGTGATGGGAAGGATAACCCATGGGTGGAGATATGTTCAAAATACTGGTACAGTTTCCTAAGAAAAATGTAGATGGCATATGTATGACAAATACCAAATTATGTGCCGTGTTGAAGGGATACAAGGAATGAATGCTGTCATTTTCTTCAAGGATATAATATGAAATGATTCAATTCTCCCCCCTTTTTGGATTTTTGTGTTTTACAATTTTTAACCTTTTTCATTTATTAGCATGAAAAAAAAATCATGCTATGATACATTAGAGGAAACAAGTGTCTCAAGGGCATGCACTTTTATTTCAAGGGCATGGGTCAGGCCAAGGAAAAGATACATATTTCAAACAAGGGATGAGCTAGTTATGTACACTCTTATGGGTGTTTCCTCCATGGGTATGGGTCAAATATACAGAAGCGATGGTTTATAGGAATCATGTAACAAAAAGTGACTGCAAAGGAAAATACACAACATAAGAAATAAGCAACGAAGCAGTTGGCACGGATGTTCAAGTGGATATTTTAACACATGCTTATGTAAAATGAAAAAAAAAGTGGGAGCCCATCAGGATATGGTCAGAAATGTATGAAAGAGAAATATGCAGTCTCAAACTCCAAGTCAGGATGGGACTAATAGGGCTCCTGGTCCTATGAGAATAACTCAGCATGGGAACTAAAACAACAATGGGGTTCTGACTAAGGTGTCCCATGTTCGGTAGGCCCTTCTATCGGAATGGTGGAAAATACAGATATGCAGGGCTGGCCCACCATCCAACAGGTTCGACCCTAGGGGAAGTTTGGGTTGAAAAAGGTTCAAATGCATCTTTAGAGAGGGATATACTAAACCTATATGCAAGATTCCAAATATACTTGATCAGATCGAGAAACATGCAAAGCATGCTCCTATAATTAGGTAGATTTAAATCAATTATGCTCCCAGTGGCCCCACAAAAGATGTCCTTAGGTGGGTGCAACCAAATGTTCACAACTTCAAGGATAGCTTCATCTGATGATAAAATATTGTCCAAGAAGTCATGTGAAATGGGAGAGCTCACAACCCCAATGGGAAAAGTAACCGAATCATATTCCTCCATCAAGGGAATATTTTGAGCCGAATCTGTCGAAGCTATTTGAGTAGCTTGGTAAACTTCTACAACAGATAAGGGTGATCCAAATTCTTGCCAACATTTAAATAAAATTACACAAGCTGAGGTCCCTTCATCTACTATGGTTCAAAAAATGTTCTTACCATGAGTCATTACTTTAATCTAAAAATAAACTTCGGAAAGGATCCTACACATTGAATGGTCTATGCCTGATGTGATTGAAGTCGCATTGGATGGATCAACAACACCAATTGTAGACAATAGTTCCTTTCATTGCACATGACGACATTGCAATACCTCCAAGGCCGACATGGCACATGGTGTTGGAGCTATGTCCTCAATAACATTATCGTTCTGAGCAACTCGTACGTTAGGATTATGCGTTGTTCTACATAAAACACCTCTGGGGGGGTGGTATTTTTAAGATTCAATATGCTAAGACATAAAATATTAGTATTACATTCCATTTCACAACAATAGCATATACAAGATCACTGAAATAGCACAACATAAACACAAGAGACACAGATTTATCCTGGGAAACCCTCATGGGGTAGAAAACCCAGCAAAGCTTCCTCAATATAGATGACCAGCAAATACAAAAATATAAACCCTAAACATGAGCTCCTTCTCCTCCATAGCATATCTCTCTCTCTCACCTATGCGCCAATCACAAGTGAGTGAATGTGTGTTAAATGAGGAACACACCTCCTATATTTATACACAACTCCGACTTGACTTTTATACTAACTAGGTCGGCCCCAACTTAACTACTTAACATAATGTGACAGGGCCGACCCCACTAGGGTGGTCTAATAACCCTTTAATCCACATGAATCATATAGGGCCGACCCCACTACGGAAGTCTAATAACCCAAGTTATCACATTCTCCACGGAGGAATAAAACATCTTCAGATATACAATAGGGTCTCCACGGAGGAATGAAACATCTCCGGAATAATAAAGTACAAATATAATATTCTTAGAAGTTATAATATCTCAACACTCCCCCTTAACGAGAAGGATATTATAACAACATCTACAGGAGCAAGGATTCATAACCTACATGATACATGATACATCTATAAATCATTGGAAGCTTTCTTTAACATCATCAGTAACTCAAACAGTTACTGGAACATCTTCAAGATATTCAATACTGGAACATCAACATATTCAGTATTGAGTCTTCATCTTCTGCAGCACTTGAACAACTACAATAACATCATCATATAGATCTCCCGATCAAGAAAATCATCATCTAGATCTCCTAATCAACAACATCATCATCTGGATCTCCCGATCAACAACATCATCTAGATCATCTCGATCAACGGTATCATCATCTGGATCATCTCGATCAACATCATCATATCGATCATCTCGATCGACAACATCATATAGATCATCTTGATCAAGAGTATCATCATCTGGATCATTTCGATCAACATAATCATCTAGATCATCTCGATCGACAATATCATCTAGATCATCTTGATCAACAGTATCATCATCTAGATCATCTCGATCAACATCATCATCTGGATCATCTCAATCAACATCATCATCTGCATCATCTCGATCAACAGTATCATCATTGCAGCATACTCTCCAATACACATGATCCTTCCTTTCGGAATTACGAGATCATGGACAATCATTCCTTTCGGAATTACGAGATCATGGACAATCATTCCTTTCGGAATTACGAGATCATGGACAATCATTCCTTTCGGAATTACGGGATTCTAGTCCATCAACTCTGGTGATTCTTCCTTTCGGAATTACGGGATCATGGACAATCCTTCCTTTCGGAATTACGGGACTCTAGTCCATCAACTCTGGTGATACTTCCTTTCGGAATTACGGGATCATGGACAGTCCTTCCTTTCGGAATTACGGGACTCTAGTCCATCAACATTGGTGGTGCTCAGACAATCCTTCCTTTTGGAATTACGGGACCTAGTCTTTACGGAGCTACCACATTGGACGATCCTTCCTTTCGGAATTATGGGATCCTTGTCCACTACTCACATCTTAGACAATACTTCCTTTAGGAATTATGAGATTCTAGTCTAAGGATCAATATTTAAGACTATCCTTCCTTTCAGAATTACGGGATCACTGTCTAGGGATGATCAATCCTGATCCAAATTAAGACACCGCTCATGTCTATGGACAATGCAGTCCAGATCTACTTATAGGATGATCAATCCTGATCCATTTAAGACACCTCTCATGTCTATGGACGATGTAGTCCTGTCACGTACATTTTGAACTAACTGTTCAGGGACAATGCAGTCCTATCACGTACATTTTGAACTAACTGTTCAGGGACGATGCAGTCCTATCACATACATTTTGAACTAATTGTTCAGGGATGATGCAGTCCTATCACGTACATTTTGAACTAACTTTTTAGGGATGATGCAGTCCTATCACATCTACTTAGACAAAGTCTAAGCACCACTTTTTGGAGACATATGTCTACGGATCAATTCAGGGACCGAAGTCCAGGGATGATACAATCCCTCTCGTCCACTAGGGACCATTTCTTGGGGACATATGTCTACAGATCAATTCAAGGACTGAAGTCCAGGGATGATACAATCCCTCGTGTCCACTAGGGACCGTTTCTCGGAGACATATGTCTATGGATCAACTCAGGTACCGAAGTCCAGGGATGATACAATCCCTCCTTGTCCACTTAGACAAAGTCTAAGGATCATACATCGACCTCATCGTCAGAACCAGTAACCTCATCATCGACCTCATCATCGAAACGAGTAACCTCATCATTGATACATGTATACTCATCATCAATACAAGTATCCACATCATCAATACATGTATCTTTATCAGTGACCATATCACTCCCCCTTTCGAGGAGGGTCCTTCTGAACTACACCAAGCTTGTCTCGGAAATACTCAAACTTTACTTGAGACAGAGGTTTGGTCAATACATCAGCAACTTGTTCATCAGTTCCCACATACTCGAGCTTTATATCTCCTTTATGCACCATATCCTGTATATAGAAATATCAGATCTCTATGTGCTTTGACCTATCATGGAACACTGGATTCTTATTCATCTTGATACAACTCTGGTTGTCACACAAGATCATAGTGGTGTCCATCTCCAAGTCAAACAATCCTGATAAAAACTTCTGAAGCCATATAGCTTCACAACTAGTAGATAAAGCAACAATATATTCCACTTCAGCTGTGCTAAGAGCCACACTAGACTGATTCCTGCTAAACCACGAGATCATGGAAGATCCCAGACAATAACATCCTCCCAATGTGCTCTTCCTGTCTGATACACTTCCTACCCACTCAGCATCTGTGTAGCCATACAATTTGAAATCATGATCTCCAAGATAACATAGAACAAAGTCTATCGTACCCTTTAGGTACCTCATCACATGCTTTGTATCTATTAGGTGAACACGTCTAGGTTCCACTAGATACTGACTCAAAGTGTTCACAGCAAAACATATATCTGGCCTGGTATTCATCAGATACATCAGTGACCCAATAATCTTTCTGTACAGAGTCACATCCACTAACTATGATGAGTCATCAGCTAACAACTTCAAGTTGGAATCCATGGGAGTGGCCATGGATTTTGCATTCCAACATATCAAATACTTTCCCTGGTTGAGAAAGATTCCTTCTAGGCCTTGCTATACTTCCAAACTTAGGAAGCAATGCATCAATCCAAGATCTTTCATCTCAAATTATGTAGCTAGCTTCTTCTTGCTTTTCATGATCTGTTTCTCATTCCCTATCAAAAAGAGATCATCCACATACAGTAATAGTATGATAGGTTCATCATCCATAACCTTAAGGTAAAGGTTAGGATCAACTTTACTTTTGGTAAAGTGAAAGCTTGTCAAGAAGCTATCAATTCTCCCTCTATGACTGAACATCATTCACACTCTGCATTAAGTGATCTTCTGCATATCTATCCGTGCCATCTCTTGTCAGATGGGTCTACTGATATGAGCCTCAAGATCATTTGAACTTCTTGGATCCATCTAAGAGAAGAATGCCATCTGTATATAGACACCATCCTCAACCTTGGTAGCAAAGGTTGAAATCTGCATCACCCATGGTGATCATTAAGCTCATTTAATGACTATCGATCTTGGGTGCCCGTACTGAGCTTTCTTCAATTACACCATTAAGAGAATGGTCTTATCTAGCCTCTTGGAGCAAACATCTTGTCACGATCCTCTTCTTCTTTCTAAGAGAATCTTCTAGCCATGAGCCTTCTATAGTATGTTTGATTTGTAAGTCTTCTTGTTGAGCATCCATCACTCGTTCTTTGGAACAGGTGTTCATCATCATAGTTGTTGGCTGCTTTTCTGGGCAGACCCGGGTTTTAATGAAGCGCAGCAACAAAACCCCTTGGCGCACTGGCCCTCTCGGCAACGAGCTGCGCGGCAGCTCGAGGTCTCACCCGAAGTGGCTATGGGGGGGTTAAGGAATCAGCTTTCCTTAACCGTGGTGACGCTGAGATTTCTCTTCCTTGAATGGTTCCTGCGAAATCGGCGGTCGGACCTTCCCGCAGGCCGCTCGGTGTAGCTGCGTGGATTCCTTCCTTGGCAGGCCTACTGCGCAGTTTCTCCTCTCTAACGCAGCAGGCAACTATCGCTTGCGTCGACGCGCTAAATACTTCCTCGCCCTTCACATCCAGCGCAGTAACGCAGTCTGCTTTCGCAGCAGCGACCGCGCGTTACTACTTCTTTAGTACTTAAACACTTATAGCTATTAAGGGATCTTTCCAACTCGCTCAAACAGTCACAAAGATAAGACAGGAGTCTTGCATACACAAATAATGAACTCTAAATAGTTATCATTCACGCAAACATTATAACAAGAAGATATATGTGAAGCTCATCTCCTCGAGGAAAACCACGTCCACGGGAGTGTTATATTAACCAGAAAATGATAGAGTTATACAATATGCTGCGCACACAGCTGCAGCCTTAGATCGTTCCAGGAAACTCCACGCACACAGCTGGGAGCCCTTCTCTTCACTCTAGTCTCCTCTCTATAGAGATTACAAAGGCGCAGACGTCACACAGACTGTCTGGCAACTCAGGGATTAGCTCCTCGGCTATCCGATTTCCTCTCTAGTTCTACACACTGGGTAGAAAATACAGTGAAGGATAATCAACACATGATCTATCCTTTAGACTGGCTATCTAACAGTCTAACATCTAACTCTCTCTAACTCTCTCTAACTCTCTAACTCTCTAACCGTCTACCCCTTACAATTATTCATATATATAGGTGGCCATGACGGTCACACCTTTACAAAACTGTGGGCCTTTCCCAACAGTGATTCCCAAAAACCCTAACCACGCACATGGCTAGGTGTACTGTAGGCGCCGCTTGCAGTCACGTCGCCGCTTCCTGCAGGCTCCATGAATTCCGGCGCAGATTGTGGGTATGGGCGATCGTCCTTCGCCTTCAATGCTCTGGTCCGTTGCTCCTCCTTGATCCGAGCAACCATAACTTCTGTACTGAGCCTTTAAATGAGGGTAGCTGAGCCCTCTACTCCATCGCCTTATTTATTATGGTAGCTGAGCCACCTTCATTCTTCGATGACGTGCGCGCGAGCTCCGCAATTTCCGGTCCGTGATCTGCGCTGAGATCATCCATCTGGCACCGTACTGCGCACCGTCTCCTTCTTACCCAAAACTTAGTGCTTGTCCCAAAATTAACACTTTCCTTCCATACTCGTGCTTTTTCCCAAAATTCGCAGCTTTTACTATAGCTGCGACCTTGGCCCCAACAGGCCCCCAACACTCACTTGTGGCTCGCCCTCGAGCCACTCGCACTAGCGCGTGGTGGCTTGATTTGCGCATCTGCTTTTGCTTGAATCTCCGCGAATGTTTTCTGCCACTTCGCAATAGCGGAGTCCAATTCCTCAATACACTCATCAGCTGTTTGCACTGTTTCTGCGGTCGCTTCGTCTTTAGTGAGGGTATCAATGATCTCCTGAGATTCGACAATCTGTTTGATTTTTGTCTCAACCTGGCCAGCGATTTCAGCATACTCATCCATGAATGGCTGAATGCTGTTGGTGAGCTTCTCATCTTCAGTTCTGAGCTTGTGCAGTTGCTGCTGCATTTTGCGCACTTCACCCATTTTCTTCATTTTTGGTAGGCCTGTTAGGGCCTTAGCTTCTTCATTGAGAACAGTGAGAGACTGTTCTGCAGCTTGCACCTGTTCTGACAGTCCCACTTTAAAAGGGAGGTTCACAAGCTCTGCCCAAGCTTCTATAGCCTGGTTCATCAGGTTCTTGGCTTCCTGTACTCGATCTTTCATCCGTGTGGAAGCTCTGCTCAGTGCTTCAAATTGTACCTGCGCATCATCCGTAAGATGCGCAGCAACGCGAGCTTCTAGCTCAGCAATCTGGGTTCTATGGCCTTCTGCCATAGCAGCTATTTCTTGCTCCAGGGTTTTCGCCCTTTCGCCAATAATTTGAACTTTTGCAACCAGAGGGAGGTCTGGTTGAATCTCGCAAGCCGGCAGTTCCTGGGCAATCTCTTCTATTGCGTTTCTGATGCCGGTGTCTTGCGCCTCATAGAGTGCAAGCTTCGCAGAGATATTCTTATGAGTTTCTTTCAGCTCTATCTCCTGCGATTGCAGTCGTTGGTTTGCCTGGAAAGTAGAGAGCTCTCTAGCTCTCAACTCAAGAGAGACTTTCTCCTGTACAAGCTGTAGAGTCTCTATAGGAATTATAGACAAATTAATTTCTACAGGTCCAACTGTGCTTACCTGTAGTTCAGCTAGAGGATCTGGAAGTGTCATGCTGGTAGGCGGAATATGTACGACAGTGTGCCTTTCTGTGAGTTCTTCAACTCGCTCATCACTTGGGATTTCTTGTGGCGCCTGCGAAGTAGATGCTGGCGCATGGGTCTGCGCAATCCTTCCTGCAAGACCTTTCAATTCTACAAACTGTAAGTCTAGAGCACTTCGGATGTGAGCATGCGTGTTCCTCATCTCACGAAATTGCTCTTTCAAGTATTTGTCAATCTCCGAGGGAATGGCCTCAGTGGGATGCGAGACTTTCTGCTTCTTGGTGGCTGGTTCTGTTGAGCCTTCATCGCTTCTTTGCTCAGGGGCTTCCTTGCCCTTATCCTTCTCTTGCGCAGCGGCGGGTGGCATCGCAGATGCGATGTCGGCTGCTGCTCTCCATTCGTCCGACCACGACTTAATGGTTTCTTCGACATCTTCTGTGGTCATCCTGTAAAGACCTAGCGCCTAGTCACCTGGAATGTCGCAAGGCCGAAGGTAAAGTTGATGGATGTCGGCAGTAAAAGCCAACTTCCCTTCATACAATGTGGCTGTCTCCTCGCTCAGCCTTGGCATATCTTGTATGGTATCTCGGAGGAGATAGTAGTACTCACAAAAGACAGCGCGATTCATCTTGCGCTTCGCGGGATTAGGGGAATCCCAGAGGTTGATGTAGCGCATGCCGGAAACCTCTCCTGCGCGGCGCGGAAGGAACTGAGTATTCGGGGGCTCCTTCCACCCGACGAGAGCGCATAAAATTAGAAGCCACGAAAAATGGAATGATTGGGCTGCATTGTCCTGCACATTCAGGCAATCAGCCAAAAAAGAATTCAGCAGGAAGAGAGACCAGTTGTACTGTTCTCCCTCCGCAGCTGCGATAGCGAGCTCCACGACAGCTCCAGTAACTTCTTTTGGTCGGCACTTTGTGAGAAGCCTACCTGCAAGCAAACTTCCTGTGAAGCGAAGTGCCTCATCTTCTACTGTCGTGAGGTCATAAGCCCGACCTCCTCTTGTCAAGTTATATTTCTGGACCAGCTTTGCAACCAATTTTCGGTCCTTTTCCTTTCCCACAAAATGGATATTGGGATCCTTACCAACCTTAGATAGACCGGTGATACGGTGTATCAAATCAACATTTAGATCGATTGGCCTCCCGAGCCAAAGGTAACCTCCATGAACGCAGGATAGCAGTGTTTTAACGACTGCGTTCACTTCATTGCTACGCCCAAAGTGCGGTAGCTTCAACAAATTCAAGAGTCCAGGGCGCTCAAGATTTGCTGCAAATCCCTTTGGGATAAACTCGTCAACTTTCCTGGTGGGATTATGCACTATATCCAGATATCGGTCCAACTGGAACTGAGGATATGTCTTATAGTCTCCAAGGTTAAAATCAGAGAATTTAACCAATGGAATGTTTCCCAATAGTTGGCCTTCTACCCGCACACTAGCCGGTAGTGGCGGTAGCGGAATTGGATACTTTGCATTCTTCGGAATCTGTACATCCGGCGCATCATCTGGACGCGGCGGAATATAGTTCACCATAGACGCGAGCGGCTCTGGAACAGGTTCCTCCGGCTGCTGCTGAGACGCTCTTGTGCCTGGAGATGTTCTGGGATCAGTAGCACCAGGGTGTACGTAGGTCGAAGGCGTCACCGGAGTGGCCATGCCGAAATCTAAGCCTCGGCGTAGAAATTGACGAACAACTTCTTCAGTCGATAAATTCTCCGTCGTGAACCAATGTAAATAACAAAACTCTGGATAGCAAATGGCGGACCTGCGTAGGGAATGGACGCTGAAAACAAGGGAAAATACTCTGCACACTCGGCTCTGAAAACAATAATTTAGATCTTGAAACACAACTATGCAACTCGAGACAGTAACCCGAAAATGATACAAGTGTGAGGTATTTATAGCCAGCGGGGATAGTAAATGCGACCAAGTGGGGTAACGTAGCTATAGGCGGCTACAGATGAGTTGACAACACGCTATCCTCCTTGCCGTAGCGGTGCATTTAGTGTGATTGACGGGTTCTGACAGCCTTCCGGGAGAAGCTAATGCTTTCGGCGCCTGAATTAAATGCAAATCCTTCGGAGATTAAGCCGAATCCGTAAGAACGGCTAGACTTAAATAGCGGCCTTATCCTTCATTTATTCAAACGCGGCTACATAACTGCTTGAATTCAAAATTTCCGGCGGGTCATTTCAACTTAGGAAACTGTGCCTCTATGGGTCCACAACAAAACTTTTTCAAGCGGTAATTTATCAAAGGGAACTCCTCAAGAGCGATAGTTCAACGGTCCCAAAAACAAAACTTCGCCAGAGCGCACCGATAAGCTCTCTTTAAGCAATTTTTATTCAGGATGCGCGGATATTTCAAGGAACTGCGCAGGAAGCTGGAAACTGAGGGTGTGTCGCAGCTTCCGTGTAGACTGGATGCGATGTCTCTTTCAACTACACCGGACATCTGCACTCTTGAGCAATATATTATGTCGACAGGGCGGAGTGGCCGTCGCAATAAAGCTTAAGCCGACTCCCGTTTATCATTGTAGGTAGGAATTCTCCATCCAGCTTCGCAAGCTGAACTGCGCCTCCGTCTGTTACTTTTATCACCTGAAAAGGGCCTAACCAATGCACGCGAAACTTGCCTGGAAATTTGATGAATTTACTATCATAAAGGAGTACCAAGTCTCCTTCTTCAAAGTGCTTATGCTTAATGTGCCTGTCGTGCCAAGCTTTCTGTCTTGCCTTCTGTACCTGTTGATGAAATCCGGCCAAAAGTCTGTCTTCTTCTAAGGCAAGCAGTTGCGAAAGTCTTTCATTCATAGTATCAGGATCTGCCATTTCTGTAATTTGCGCAATTCGGAGACTGGGAACAATGTATTCCATGGGCATAACTGCTTCTTGTCCATACACCAAGCTGAAAGGTGTGTGACCTGTTAGTTTCTTGCAAGTGGTTCTGTAAGCCCATAATACAACTGTGACTCTAAGGTCCCAATCATCTCTTTGTTGATTACAGATTTTCGTCAGGGCATTCTCAAGGATCTTATTGAATGCTTCCACCGTACCATTAGCTTGAGGATGGTAGGGTGTACTCTTATGGTGATTCATTTGAAATTCTTCAGTAAGGGCCTCTATAGTCTCATTGAGGAAATGTGTACCTTGATCACTCATGAGGATCACTGGGCATCCAAACCGAGTGATAATGTTCTCGAAAATGAACTGCGCGGCAGTAGCAGCGTCGCAGTTCTTAACTGGCTTCGCCTCAGCCCATCTGGTGAGGTATTCAGTAGCTGTAATGATATATCTTGCGCCAGTTCTTTTTCCTGGTGGGTTAATAGGTCCTACAAAGTCAATGGCCCATTTATCAAAAGCACGCAGTGTGATCTGGGGTCTTAGCGGCATTTCATCTCTCCTTGAGGGTTTTCCTGTGCGCTGGCACACATCGCAACATTTACAGAATTCCTTAGTGTCCTTGTGCAATGTCGGCCACCAAAGACCTGCGGCTAATATCTTTTGCGCAGTCGGCTTTCCTGCGAAATGGCCTCCTGCGGTACCTGAATGCGCTTCTGCGATGATAGAGCTCTTTTCATGTGGTAAGATACATCTGCGCAAAATTTCGTCAGGGCCCAACTTATAAAGCTGGCCTGCTATCAAAGTGAAGTCTGCGGCTCTAACAACAAGTTGCTTCTTTTGCTGGATTGTAAACTCAGCCGGCGGTTGTCCGGTAGTGAGAAACTCAAGAATATCAGAATAATATTCGTCTGCTGCTTGGATAGAAAACAACTGTGCGTCAGGCAGATTGTCCTCCAGACTCGTAGGTTCCTCTCCTGACTCTATTCTGGATAGATGGTCAGGCCCTGCATTCAATCTGCCTGGCTTTACAATAACCTCAAAATCATACTCTTGAAAGAGCAGTAGCCATCTGCAAATTCTTCCTCCTAAAACTGGTTTATTGACCAAATATTTTAGAGCAGAATGGTCAGTATACATTTTAAAGTGGGCTCCTAACAGGTAGTGTCTGAATTTCTGTAGGGCATACACCATAGCTAATCCTTCCCTTTCTGTAGTGGTGTAATTCTTCTCAGCTGTAGATAGCTTTCTGCTGGAGTAAGCAATTGGGTGGTCAATACTTCCTTCTCCAGACTGTGTAAGCACGATTCCTAATGCTATGGAAGAAGCATCAACATGAACATGAAAAGGTTTTCTCCAGTCCGGGAAAACTAGAATAGGCGCTGTGATCATCTTTTCTTTAAGTGTGTCCAAGCTCTGTTGGCATTCTTCTGTCCAGTGGAACTTCGAATCCTTCTTCAGCAATCTTTCCATAGGTGCTGTGATCCTTGCATATCCTTTGATGAATTTTCTGTAGTATCCTGTATGTCCCAATGTAGTGCGCAATTGCTTAACTGAGTTGGGCGCCGGTAAATTAGCAATGATGGAAACCTTCGCATGATCCATCAGAAGTCCTTGTCTGCATACAATATGTCCCAACAAAATACCAAAGGGCGCACAAAATATACATTTTTTCAAGTTAAGGGAAATATGATGCTGTCTACATTTTTCTAGCATCATGCGCAGATTCGCAATATGGTTCTTTAGTAAACCAAATACAGTCCAGTCATCAAAATAGACTTCTAAAAACTTGTGGATAAATTCTTTAAAAACAGCAACAACAACTCTAGAGAAGATAGCAGGTGCGTTTTTAAGACCAAAGGGCATTACCGTATACTGGAATGAGCCCCATTCAGTTGCAAAAGTAGTCTTGTGGCGGTCGTCCGGATGGATTCTGATCTGATGGTATCCCGAGAAACCATCAGTGAAAGAGTACGCCTCTTGTCCTCCAACATTATCAAGTACTTCATCTGTGAAAGGAGTGGGAAATGGATCGTGCGCTGATGCATCATTGAGTTTGCGCAAGTCGACACAAATTCTTATTTCACCTTTCGTTTTCTTTTCTTGGACCACCATAGGACTAATCCAATCGCTTTCCTCTACTGGCTCAATAATTCCTGCTGCAAGCATCTTATCAATTTCTTCTTTGACTTTTTCTTTGTAGCGCGGGTTCAACCTGTATGGGCGTTGCTTTACTGGCTTGGCATCTGGTTTCAGAGGTATGCGCATCACTCCTAAGTCTCCTAGGATGCCTTTCATTTCTGTGAACTTAGTAGGAAAGATATCCTGGTAGTCACGTAATAAATCTGAAACATGCGCAACAGTTTCATCATCCCAATAATCTCCTATAGAAGCAAACTTTGGGTCAGCTTCTGTGCCAATGTTAACTTTCTTGAGCTTGACGTGTTCTGTGATGGCAGGAATATCAAGCTCAGGACCTTCAATATTGCGCGTCCCTTCTGATTCTGGGATATTGATGTTGCGAGGATCGTCCTCCTCATCTTCAGCGGTGAAGTTATAACATTCCAGGGCATGTTCTATCTGGACAGCCCAATCTGGTTGGGAATACTCTGTTACTGGATAGTGTTCAAATACCTTCTTTCTAATACACTTCAAAGCCTGATCAATGCTTGGATGTTCTGACTCAAAGCTGAAGGTAAGTTGAAAGCTTTCTATCATAAGAGCCCAAGTAAGAGTGCCTCTGCGCAATTCTGTTTCAGTATACCAATTCCTTGGAATTGTATCCAATGTGTGAATGAATTGGTGAACCCATTCATCTTCCGGAATATCTGACCATTGCTGGATACATGCTTCAATGTGTGACCTGGGGTCACTCTGTCCTTCATATTTGCGTAGCGCTTCGGCTGTGGTGTCCTGAAATCTGCGCAGTATCAATCTGCGACAGTCTTTCCATGTATGAATATTCTCCTTATGCGCAATCCACCATCTTGCGGGTGTAGCGCGCAATGCTATATCCAGTGCCTGTATGCGCTGCGGTTCTGGAAGCTTTTGTTCATATTCCTGTATGAATTTAGTTACTTCGGTTAGACCATCAAAAGTTGGAGTGTCAGTTAATTCTGTGCCAATCCATCGAATGGATTTAGTCATCATGGCGCAGCGTCTTGCAGAAACCTCATGTAGACGATTCTGCCAGTTTTCCAATCCTGCATCTGAGTCTGATGTGCACGAGCTATCACATCGCCAGCTAATATGGCCGTCTGCTGTGGGGTTGACATAGTCACTGTGGTTAGTGGTCATCTGGTACAAACTTTCCATGTGGCGCGCTTCCTCTTCTGCGCGAATGGGTTCTATATATCTTGGTCCTTGAATAGGATCAAGAGGTGCGATGACCCTGATCTGGTCATCTTCAAAGGTCATCTGTCTTTTCTTCAGGTTAATGACAGCCAAATTATCAAATGCCCAGTCTATTCCTAACAGCGCTGGGTATGGTCTACTATCATCCATAATTTTGATTACTTCAAAATCTGCAGAGCTTCTTACTCCTTCAATATCAATAGGTACATTGGGTAATCTGCCCAATGGAGAGAGTCGTTGCTGATTTGCGAGTCTTAGCTGGATAGGGGATCTTGTAAGCTGAGGGCTTCCCATCTGTTCCCATGTCTGCATAGTGAGAACATTGGCTTCGGAGCCCAAATCTAACATGACTTCATCCATTTCAAATGCTCCAATCTGCGCTGTGAGCCTCATCTCTTTTCCAGTTCTAATGTGACTCCTGATCTGGTGAACAGCACACTGCGGTGTGTTCGTCGAAGCAGAGTGTTGGCACTGATCCAACAGGTGTTGGAGTTCTAGAGTTGCCTTTTCATTGCGCAACAGTTTTAAACATTGTCGCAGGAATGCATGAACACTGCCTAGTGCATGCTCCTCCTCCTCCTCCTCATCATCATCATCATCAGGCCTTCCAGCTGTAGTGGCCTGTTCTTGTACCAGGTTGTCTTGTCTTAGCACTTGTGATCTACTAATGTTCTGCGGAATAGCGGCAGAACTTGAAGTTCTCGGATCTGAGAAATACTCTTGAGCTTGCTTAAATGCGTCTTTTTGCTTCTGTAGGTTAAGTGGGGCTGGTTTAATGTTAGCGCGGCGCACCCATTGCGTCGCTTGCTTTCCCCGTTCCCATCTCTTGCGCACCAGTGGTTGCTCCACTGCGTGTCACTATATTAACTGTAGGGTCTGGTTCTCTTTTTTCTGCTCCAATCAACTGAATATTCTGATTGACCTGTGGTGTCTTTGCTTGCATCTTAGCCTGTAACTGAGGGCATTCTTAAATGATATGGTCAGAAGATTTACAATACCTGTAGAGGGTTGTAGGATTTTGGCAATCCCTAGCAAAATGACCTTGTGTTCCGCAATTATAACAAGTGATCTGTCCTCTTCCGCGACCAAAATTTGTTGTGCGTCCGCGTCCTCTGTAATTTGCTGCTCGGGCGTCCCGAGTTTGGTCATAAGGTGGACCTGCTGTGGGTCCTTGTGTCTCTGCTTGTACCCTATAAACATCATGCTTTCTTTCTATCATAAGATCATATGCTCTACAATTGTTCTCATCATGACCTACTGATTTACAGAAATTACAATATAGATTCTTTGGGGTTTGCACATATTTCTGGAGTAAGTGACATTCTTGTGGTCTATGACCTCTAGTTCTACAGATTTCACACCAAGGCCCTTGTGCCTGTGGTAAAGGATTAGGTGCTCCAGTTGCAATATAGTCTATGAAAACGGGACAATGGTCCTTTGAATGACCTTGGGATTTACATTTTGTACACCAAATTTCTTCCTTAATCTCCTTGCCTTTCTTAATATCATGCACTTGCAAGGTTAAGTTTGCTAATTGGTTCTGTAAATGCGCAACATCATTGCTTGTTCCTGCAATTGGCGAAGCTTCTAGTTTCATAGCCATCTCTAGAGCTTGTTCCTGAGTATTGAGATTCTGTTGCATAAGAGGAAGTCTAATGTGTGGGAGCAGCGCAGCAATGAACCATTCTTTATGTTGCTGTGGTGCAAACTCGAAGCTTACTTGATCTATCAAGGCTTTGAACTTCTGGTCAAAGTCCCAGACTGATTCTGTAGGTAACTGTTTGATGTCTTTGAGCTCTGTTATACACTGTGATTCTGATTTAGGTTTCTTAAATTCCCGAATCATAGCATTTCTTACCTCAGCAAGCGTCCTATTCTGTGCTGCTGAGTATTTCATGAACCAAGTCAAGGCTCTTTCTCTTAGTGTGGTTGCTAACTGAACCAGTTTAACAGCATCATCATTAATTTGCTTAATTGTCCGAATGGCTTCACATAAGAACCAGTGCTGCTCAGGGTCTTCTATCCCTGTTCCTCTAAAAGTTGGTAGCTTCATGTCATCACCCATCCTTCTTGCGCGGGTTTGAGGTGGAGGTACTGTAGCAGTGCCTCCGGGATGGTTAAACAAAGGTGGTACAGAGGTACTAGAAGTACCGTGTGGGCTACTAGAAGGTGTTACTGTAGGATTATACTGAGCTCCGTCTGGTTTTTGCGGTGTAAAGGGGTAATAAGGGATATGAGCACTCCCTTGTCGTTCTATCTGGCTTGCTCTAGGGACTTGGCTATCGTCTGGGCTAGACTCAAAAGAATATTGGTCAAGGCCTACTTTATATCGTTTTCCACTACGAGTGCAACCAATAACTTCAGGATCACTATCAGAATCTACGGACATTACTTGTCTATGCTATTCATCAGAAGCAATACATAGCTTTCCTTTTTCATACAGAAGCATTTTAATCCATAAGTTCAGAGAATTTAAGAACTTACCTCTGTGTACTTGGAAGAAACTCCTCTCAGCTTCACTGAAACTCTTTCTTGTATCGACTGCAAATTCGGTAATGAAACCTTCCAGTAGACTATTCAACCAAAAGTCTACTGCGCGGGAAACAGAATTGTCGATCCGCTTCACAATACTGACTAGCTCAGGCGTCCACGTGACGGGTCGATCAACCTGCAGCGTAGGTCTAGAATCTGCTAACTTGGCTATCCAAGCGTGTAACTCCAATGCAAACGTAACAAAGAAAATTTCGTAAAGGTCAGCATAAATATACTTCTGTAACCAGTCTTCTGTTTGGAACGTAAGGCTTCTATTTTCTTGTTCAGCAAACTCTTTATCCTTTAAATCAAACCAATCTCCAATTTCTTTAGCTGTAGGATTCCAGTAACACATTTGTTAACTGAGCAAGTCTCAGTGTAACAGAACCTTATGTTGTCTTCAGCAACAATCTCAGATGTCGCGTAACTAGTAAGTCTTACAGCAACAAGTCGCAAGGCAACGGAATCATTTGTTGGCCCAATCAACAGGGTTCAAAGCCATGGAAGTAATGTGATCAAAAAGTCATAGGGCAACGGAACCATTTGTTGGCTCCTCAATCTCGCGCATCACTGGAATAAGAAGTCTCGCTCATGCGGCAACGGAACCATTTGTTGGCTCCTCAATCTCGCGCGTCACTGGAATAAGAAGTCTCGCTCACGCGGCAACGGAACCATTTGTTGGCTCCTCAATCTCGCGCGTCGCCAAAATAACAAGTCTCACAACAGCAAGTCGCAAGGAAACGGAACCATTTGTTGGCTGCTTTTCTGGGCAGACCCGGGTTTTAATGAAGCGCAGCAACAAAACCCCTTGGCGCACTGGCCCTCTCGGCAACGAGCTGCGCGGCAGCTCGAGGTCTCACCCGAAGTGGCTATGGGGGGGTTAAGGAATCAGCTTTCCTTAACCGTGGTGACGCTGAGATTGCTCTTCCTTGAATGGTTCCTGCGAAATCGGCAGTCGGACCTTCCCGCAGGCCGCTCGGTGCAGCTGCGTGGATTCCTTCCTTGGCAGGCCTACTGCGCAGTTTCTCCTCTCTAACGCAGCAGGCAACTATCCCTTGCGTCGACACGCTAAATACTTCCTCGCCCTTCACATCCAGCGCAGTAACGCAGTCTGCTTTCGCAGCAGCGACCGCGCGTTACTACTTCTTTAGTACTTAAACACTTATAGCTATTAAGGGATCTTTCCAACTCGCTCAAACAGTCACAAAGATAAGACAGGAGTCTTGCATACACAAATAATGAACTCTAAATAGTTATCATTCACGCAAACATTATAACAAGAAGATATATGTGAAGCTCATCTCCTCGAGGAAAACCACGTCCACGGGAGTGTTATATTAACCAGAAAATGATAGAGTTATACAATATGCTGCGCACACAGCTGCAGCCTTAGATCGTTCCAGGAAACTCCACGCACACAGCTGGGAGCCCTTCTCTTCACTCTAGTCTCCTCTCTATAGAGATTACAAAGGCGCAGACGTCACACAGACTGTCTGGCAACTCAGGGATTAGCTCCTCGGCTATCCGATTTCCTCTCTAGTTCTACACACTGGGTAGAAAATACAGTGAAGGATAATCAACACATGATCTATCCTTTAGACTGGCTATCTAACAGTCTAACATCTAACTCTCTCTAACTCTCTCTAACTCTCTCTAACTCTCTAACTCTCTAACCGTCTACCCCTTACAATTATTCATATATATAGGTGGCCATGACGGTCACACCTTTACAAAACTGTGGGCCTTTCCCAACAGTGATTCCCAAAAACCCTAACCACGCACATGGCTAGGTGTACTGTAGGCGCCGCTTGCAGTCACGTCGCCGCTTCCTGCAGGCTCCATGAATTCCGGCGCAGATTGTGGGTATGGGCGATCGTCCTTCGCCTTCAATGCTCTGGTCCGTTGCTCCTCCTTGATCCGAGCAACCATAACTTCTGTACTGAGCCTTTAAATGAGGGTAGCTGAGCCCTCTACTCCATCGCCTTATTTATTATGGTAGCTGAGCCACCTTCATTCTTCGATGACGTGCGCGCGAGCTCCGCAATTTCCGGTCCGTGATCTGCGCTGAGATCATCCATCTGGCACCGTACTGCGCACCGTCTCCTTCTTACCCAAAACTTAGTGCTTGTCCCAAAATTAGCACTTTCCTTCCATACTCGTGCTTTTTCCCAAAATTCGCAGCTTTTACTATAGCTGCGACCTTGGCCCCAACAATAGCACATGATCTTTTCTACAAATCAAAGTTAATCACATGATTAGTAATACTTCATAATCATCAAATTATGTTGACATGATAACCTACTATGCATACTGATATGATTCACATAGTCATGCAACTATCTTGACCAATATTTTGGCACAACACATTTCCATATCCTGTATGCATACAGTGGCTATCTAGATGCCTTCCATCTCTACTAGAACATATTGTCAAGAGCATGCACAGCTCTTAGCATGTCAGCAAAGAGGTTTCATTCTAGATAAACAACAATGGAATGTTTGTCCAGCTTACCCATCATTTGCATATTAGTAGTATATTGTTCAATGCTATATGAATGCTTACACTATGCATGATATATTCTAGGAATACAAATATGCATACAACTATTACAAGCAATATCATTTACTATTTCAGATATTCAAATAACAACTCAAATACTTATCTTTTATGGTTGCCTCCCGCTTTATCTCTATATGTCTTTGAACTTATTATCCATCCTGGACCACTATGCATGCTCAAGTGTACACTAGTGTCATCCTCATGATCTCATACATAATCATACATTCATTAGTATAGTCTCAATACTATCAAAACATTATGATTCTAAATAATCTTAAGTATATATGGTCATGATCATATCATACATAGGTATACTTAGCTACGATCCTAAAAAAGTAGGATTCTAACTTGATATAGGGAAACATACCTATATTATCAAGCTTGGTTATGTCTTAACATACCCAAACAATATCTTCTTTGTTCTCTTCAATGATTTAGAAACCTTGTGCTAGAACCTGCATATATCATAGGTTAAGCATAGTAGAACAAAGTCATACATACCTCGTAAGTAGAGCTTCTATGTGATCAAATATTATGGATGAGTCTTTGTCTCCATGTCATCATGGTCATAGAACTTGATTTGTCTTTCTTGATGTACCTTTCATGTTAGCAGACAACATCATCCTCATACAACACCACAAGTGCATTAGTACAATCATAAGTGGCATAACCCTAATCAATGAATGTCTTCTATCATTCACATGCATTTATTATCAAACAATCATAATTGTACTAACCTTAATAACATGAAGACAAACATATTATGAACTTAATCAAGAATCATATTTTCAAAACATACCTGTATTTCCTCAAGTCATACCTATCAGGATTGCTTGTAGTCTTCTTATGTAAGGCCTTAGCCTCATCTCCCTCTGGAACTAGAACATCTTCACTTATGTAGGTGTCCAATTCATTCTCTTCTAGGATTAACCCAATCCACTTTGATATGCTGAAACTGGATTAGGGTTTTTCAGAGAAACCCTAAAAGTTCAAACTTTGAATTCCAAACTTCTGAAAGGATGGAAAGATGCGCCATGCTGAGATGATCAAGCTAGCATACTTCAATTTTGAAATCTCCAAAATTTGACCCCTCAAAATTGCCTTTGAAACTTCCGGATCTTTTGGACAGGATCCCGAACTAGGGTTTGATAAAGCCCGGTCTTCTTCCCAACCAAAAGGTTCGATCTTGTGCTCTAAACTTTTATTTTTCTGAGGAGCTTCCAACCATGGTCTTAGATTCCAAAAATTTCAATTTTTGTAGAAACCCTAATTTTCCACCTTTCCGATCAAAATCCCGAACTGGGGTTTGATCAAGCCCAGCCTTCTGCCCAACCAAAAAAATCGATCTTGGTTTCTAAATTTCAATTTTGATGAGGAGCATCTAGCCGTGGTCTTAGATTCCAAAAATTCCAACTTTCTTCGCAACCCTAATTTCCCACAGCAGTGATAAGCCAAAAATGAGAATGCTCAAAATCCAATTCTATTTCACAGAAATATGTGCCTTAATGTTTCTAGTGTAACTCGAAAATTTTGGATCTGCAGGGTCTAAAACTTTGGCTTGTGGTAGCCTGACCTGTTATCTTTCAAAACCCACAGATCTGACCTCAAATGGATTCTCTGAGAGAGATTTATGCCAAGTGTCGCAACGTGACCTGTTTATAGGATGAAACAGGAGAGAGAACTTGTACGGAGTTCCATGTGTCACTGTTTCAACTTTGGCCTCTGAAAAGTGTACCTGTGATACTATTGTTCATTCCCTACCTATAACGTTTTACAAAATTTCATTTGGGGCTTCCTAGCCCGAGATATTATCTTATTTCCTAGGTCACCTATTTATGAATGAGATCTGGAAGAGGTAGAAACCCTATCTTGTACTAATCATATCTCATAAAGTACAATGAATCTGAGGTTGTCCTTCGGACACAAGGTATAGGGGGATGTTATCTACGACTTGTAAATTTTTTTGATCCTGAACCTTCGCCAAAATGGATTTATAGTGAAAGTTCCACGATGACTGATTTTTTCTATATAAAACCCTAACTTTCAAATTGTCGCAAGTGAGACAAGTGTCGTAAGTGCCATACATTGCCTTCCTTCAGGCTAGCTCTGATACGATTTTAAGATTCAATATGCTAAGACAGAAAATATTAGTATTACATTCCATTTCACAACAATAGCATATACAGGATCACTGAAATAACAACAAGCACAACATAAACACAAGAGACACATATTTATCCTGGGAAACCCTCATGGGGTAGAAAACCAAGCAAAGCTTCCTCAATATAGATGACCAGCAAATACAAAGATGTAAACCCTAAACATGAGCTCCTTCTCCTCCATAGCATATCTCTCTCTCTCACCTATGCGCTAATCAAAAGTGAGTGAATGTGTGTTAAATGAGGAACACACCTCCTCTATTTATACACAACTCCGACTTGACTTTTATACTAACTAGGTCGGCCCCAACTTAACTACTTAACATAATGTGACAGGGCCGACCCCACTAGGGTGGTCTAATAACCCTTTAACCCACATGACTCATACAGGGCCAACTCCACTAGGGAAGTCTAATAACCCAAGTTACCACATTCTCCACGGAGGAATAAAACATCTCCGGATATACAATAGGGTCTCCACGGAGGAATGAAACATCTCCGGAATAATAGAGTACAAATATAATATTCTTAGAAGTTACAATATCTCAACAGTACTAAGTCTATGGTTGGTTTCTCAATGGAGAGAGAACCACTTGATTGTGATACTGATTGATCGATGCACTAGGAGAGACATCATAAGGATCAAGTCTTGTTTGAATGTTCACCTCATGATCACACATGAAGAAATTGGCATTGATATCATTTCCCTCTTGTGGGGGGGTTGGCTGGTTTCCCCCTCGCAGGGGTACCAGTGTCAAAATAGTGGGTTGTTGTTTCCCACCACATTGAATCATGTTTGTTGCTGCATCTCTTTTCCCAGAGTTATCATTTTTCTTACTCTTGTATTTCTTTTTCTTTTCCCTAATGTCTTTGGATTGGACTATAAGGATTTCATAATTCTAGGAAGGATTAGCACTTTTCTTACCCTTATACTTCTTCTTCTTTCCTCTAAGGTCTATGGATGAGACTATGCAGATGTTAGAAGTGTTGGAAGGATTAGCAAGTTGTTGCATTTCTTGGCCAGCTATGGGTTGTGAAGTCTAAATAGAAACTTGTCCCAAATGTTGGTTAATATTCTCAAGTTGGTTGACGGAATCCATCATACCATTGGCATGATGTCCATGTGGTGGCCTAACTGGATCAAACGGAGGTTTTGCGGGTTGGTTCCAAAATGATTGGTTACTTCTTAGAACCTACCATTCCATTGTAGAATGGGGTTAATGGTTGGATTTCCCCCTTGCGGGGTTAGGCCCCAAAAATATTTGTTACTTTCTAGAACCTGACTACTCCATTGATGTGGTCCTTGGGTGTGATAATAATTCCAAGTTGGGTTTCCCCCTTGAGGATACTGACCCCAAGAATATTGGGTACTTCCTATAACATGACCAATGGGTGGATTGCCTCCTTGCAGAGGTGGGCCCCAAGAAGATTGGTTACTTCTTAGATCCCAACCACACCATGGCAGTTGTCCTTGGGATTGAAAATCATTCCAAGGTTGATTTCCTCCTTTCAGAGGTTTCATCCAAAAATATTGGTTACTTCCTAAATTTTTCCCATTCCATAGTGGAACAAGATGGATGGATGGATTTCCACCTTGCAGAGGTAGGCCCCAATAAGATTGGTTACTTACCGGAACTTGACCATTCCATTGATTGTTTCCTTGGTTTTGATAAGCGTTCCAAGGTTTATTTCCTCCTTGCGGAGGTGGTTCCCAAGAAGATTCGTTACTTCCTGGAACTTTCCCACTCCATTGCAGAATGGGGTTGATAGGTGGATTTCCCCTAGTAATTGTGCTAGGATAAGTTCGAGGATAACCCCCGGGGAATTTTCACTAATCTGCAGAGCATAACCCCAATTGGCATGAATGTTCCATGGTTCATTGCTTCCGCCAGGAATATTACCATTCCATGGTGAAGGGTTGCCCCCAAAAGTAGAATTTGGACAAGTGTTAGGAATACCAAGAGGATTTTGATTTACTCCTTGTGTGGTTTGACCTTTATTAGCCAAACCATATGGAAAAACCATATTTGGTAAGGCACACCCCCCAGTAGGGATCGCTGCAAACGAAGTGGATGTACTTCCGGGATTGGGACCCGAAATTGTACCAACTGGCACTGAAGTGCTAGTTGAACTTGTTCTAATAGCATATATACTAATTATTGGGATTGATGTAGAAGCCAAATTGGAAGTATTCCTACCTCCAACAACTGTTTGAAGTTGCGATGATGTAGTCCCGTATGCTCCTAATGAAGCCATAGGGTCAATTGTTGAATTTTGCATGTTATTCAAACTTTCAAAAGAGGGTTGATATTACCCAGTGACTCACAGATAGTAAGTACAACTGG
Organism: Larix kaempferi; assembly: GCA_027924585.1. Lineage (NCBI taxonomy): Eukaryota > Viridiplantae > Streptophyta > Pinopsida > Pinales > Pinaceae > Larix > Larix kaempferi. Next base: position 9,016,813 of record BSBM01000799.1, on the reverse strand, counting down.
TTATGAAAGACTCATCAAAGGTGGAATTGCATGAGTATTTGTGTGATTTTTTAATGTCTCATTTTAAACTAGAGTAAGATCATCAACTATGTCTGTATTTAGTTCGTGATGTGACGATGAATTCTCAGGGTTTTTTTTATGTTGTTCCTCTCGAGTAATATTAATTGATTTTAAAATCAGTTATGTTTCTGTTGGATGGATTTTCTGTCCCAAGGCCAACAAGGAGAAATATCCCACACAGAGTGCTTAAAACAACCCTCGGTGTGTTTAAAGTAGCTATCTCTCTCGGTAGCAAAGGCCCTGCTGCCTATATAAGTTTTCTCTCTAGAATAGAGAGTCTACAATTAGGTTTGTATTAGCTGTGTGGTTAGTCCCTACCTATTCAATGGAAACTAAGTTAGCTTGACTATTAGCAAAGATCTATTTTAATTTAATAAAATAAATAAATTTACACACTTTAGTAGCTGCTAAATTTTTTGTAGGTTTCCGATATGAAATAAAACTATAAAAACTAAATTTTGTCTACTTCATCCTATCTCAGCTGAGAGCAATTTGAGAATTAAGAGGTTGTCCTAAGAATTTGAACAAATAATTAAATTACATGACTAAATCCCATAAATGGAATTACAACCAAATGAAATTAAACTTAACTATATCATCATCATAACTATAAAAAATTTACCATCATAAGAATAATATAGTAATTACCAGAGTAACAAATATTCGAAGAGAATAAACACATAGATGATAGCAATCTCAAAAGTGTTCCATCAACAATATGTGTAGATAAAAACATGAAAGAATTAACAAGAATTTGTAGTATTGAAAAATAAGTTTACAATAGTACCAAACATGAAGACACTATAGCATAATTTGCTCGTCCTTGAATTAGTTCAGAACAACTATAAAATGTACAGGAACAACAAATCACTCCCATCAACCCGTTCATGCTACCCTTCAAAATCTTAAGGAAAAACAATACAGAAATTAGGAAAAGATTTCTTCCAATTATACAAAGCATTTTCCTTCCCCCCACCTTCACCAGTCGAATTGTCTATGTTTAAATAGCCATGAGAGATCATAACAATCTCCAGAAATATCTATCTCTTAGAGCTGAATGCAACAGAAATATCTAGAAAAATATGGCTCAAACAGGCCCAAAAATATCCCAACTCCACAATTTCAAAAAACGGCCGTGATGAAAGGTAAATAGGCCCATTTGTGAAGTGGGTTTTCAACCTGCTGAGTTAATTCCTCAGGGTTTGCCCACACTCATCCACACAAAAACATGTACCCTCGCTAGTCTATGTGGTAATTTAATTCGACCCTCTATATGCTGACCAATGTAACTACTTAATGAGCTGTCCGTTGCATGCCATTAATACAATGATCATCTCGCTTGGAACGATCTTTTATTCATAACGATCATTTTGCAGGAAGTTCATTTGTCGAGGTCACATCTTCTAGAAAGAGAAAAACGCAACCAAAACACCATCTCATCACTAACCGTATGATAATTATCTGAAGGATCAGATCTTTGGTCTTTGTGATTTGTTAGATAAAACAGTCTTTGGCGACATTGGATGGCGAGATTCACTCTCTAATGTGGTTTCTCATTTCCTTCAACGAAACTTCCTTTCATGCATGGGACCGGCGTTCAACAGACTTTGCATGCTTACTCTACCTTTTAATTGTCTTTGTGCTTATTGAGTCAATCGACTTTCCCCATTATCAATATAGCTGTAAAAATAGAAATGAGACAAAAGCCATGATATTTAAAATTTTGTTTATTTTAATCCCAACGCAATGCAAAGTTTATATCTCCTTGATATTATTTCCATATTTGACATGACTAGCACTTTATAAACAAATTAGATTAGATTTTTCAGTCCAGCCTCAAGTGGAGTAAATAAATAATGATTTTGAGGAGGTTGTAAATGTAAAAAGTGTAAATTCATATTTAAAAATTAATACGTGGAAAAGAAATAAGGATCTTGAATAATATCTTGAGCAAAATAGAAGGTTTTTATTTGTTTAGTATTTATAATACTTACCACGTCATTCTACCATCCTTCATATTTTCTTTTAAAAATGAGTAATAACAAAGTTGGTGCTTTATACTTATGCACAATGATAAGTGATTTTTTTGAAAAGTGAACTAAGATTTTAATAATAAAATAACCAATTAAAAATATTAAGTGTGTCAAAGTTATTTTATTAAGATATAGAAATTTGGTTTATAATCTTATAAATATAATTAAAATATAATAAACCAATATTCTTTTCAAGTTAATTTTTTTAAATTTGTCTCTTCAATTAAGAAGAAGAAGAATGGCCAAATTCATCATCAAATTTTAAAGCCATGAAGGATATGTTAAAGAGCAACCAAGAAGTGAGAAGTGAAAAAATGAAGCCAAATAAATGGAAGTGAGAAAAGGATCTAGTAAAGAAAATCAATTGATGGCACTCTACAACCAAGCAAAAGAAATTGAAACAACCTTATATATAAAATTTACATGGGGGAACCCTTATTTCGTACAAATTCAAGGGGAGTTGTTGGGGGTGCCAACAGTTTCTAAGTCACTAGGATGTGGTGTTTGTATCTGTCTCTACTATGTAGAGGGGCCTTCAATTTCTGGTGATTCACCTCGCTGCCGTTGTGACTAGCGGATCGGGAGAGTAGCCACTTTGAAGAATTTGATAAAATGATGTGTTTAAAATGGCATTCTTAATAAAAAAATAGAATTAAACAATCCTAATGCAGTCTAGATTCAACAAAAAGAAAAAATGTCCACACAATAAAAAATCCTATGGATCCAAGCAAGCAATCTACTTTTCCAAATAACTGAATCTCAGTGAAAAGTTGGATTAGAAGGCCTTCCGAAACTAGTAGTTGCTAAGGGATATCAAGAATCAAACAATTAATAATAGCAAAGGTATGAGAAACAGTTACAATAAAATTTAATTGTCAGGGGTGCAAGTATTGGTTCTTGACCAATCACACTCCCAAGGAGTAAAATCTTTAAAGTCTATTTCAGGTACTACAAATGTCCCCCACTCACAATATCCTATGTGATATCCTAGGAATAGCAACTAAGGTTACCACTTAACAATCGACGGTCAGGCGGAACAATTGTAAGTCTAGGACAACTCTCATTACCAGGTATTCTACAAAAGTGATGTCACCCCGAGGACTTGTCACTTACATATAATTTCGTGATGAGCTCATGTCCCAATAAACAATCAAGGGGGGGAACCACCCTTACTTATCCAGATTGACCTCATGCTTAACACATGTGTTAGATGCGCTTTCCCGACAAGCGTTTTTTCTACTAATGGATTTAAACTCTCAATAATCAATGCTAGATTCAAACATTTTGTATCCCAGGAGTGTTAACTCTCCAAACCTAATACAGGGCACTAGCCTAACCTTGTTAATGATATGAAAATCAAATCTTGGTTAGTTTTAGATTAAGCGCCAATTTCAAGGGTACTTTGTTTAGTTTAAGGAGTGGAAGTGAAATGGGTGGTGTGTTGACTCGAAAATGTGAACCAAACAATACAATATGCTCACTACTCTTCTTTTCAATTCGATGAATGTTCTAAACTAATGAAAAGTTAGAGGTTCATGTGGGTCTTTCAAACATGCAAAAATGTTTGGTATATTTTTAATATTTAGGAACAGTTCTTCTGAAATATGGATAATGACTGATTTTAAAAGTCAATGTAAACCAAACAAATATCTCAGTGAAAATGAATTTAATTCTATTACATGGAGGATCTATGTTTCTCGTTTGCAGGGCCACCCAAAATTGCAAGCAAACATGATACGCAGAGCCGTTTGAATACTTATGAATTAAATTCTTACACTTGAGATCTACTTTCTCATTCACAAGATCGCTCGAAATACCAAGTGAAGAGGACACGGTAGCTCGAGAACTGTATGCCAAAATTCAAATATACTCTGTTGCAAGTGAGATCCACTTTCTCATTCACAAAATCTCCCGAAATCCCAAGTGAAAAGGATACGGTGGCTCGAAAAGAAAATGCTTGAAAAATCAAATCCTAAGCTATTACAAATCGATATCTAAAGCTACAACTTTCTGTAATTGTGCATGAGAATAATGAAATATTGTAGATCCAAAACAAAATTTGACTAATTAAAGTTGTTTTCAATTTTGGAGGGAAATTATTTTCAAAATATCTCAAAGTGTAATGTTCAATTTTTTTTTTCAATGCAAATATCTTTGTGAAATGTGTTCAAATGATCTTTCATATGTCATAACTGATATTTGGTTCCATGTTTCATATAAGCAAGTGTATGGGATTCAAAAATTAAAGGGCCTTAAGGATATTTAAACAATTGTTTATGTTTTTTCAATTTTCATCATTTGAAAACTATTAAATGAATCAAACCTATTTATGGATCAATTCTAATCTCATCAAATTAGGGATCTAAAAGCAAAAGATGGCCTTAAGCAATCACATCTACAACAAATTATAAGAAAAATTGGAAAAATTGCCAAATTAGGCCATCTTTAAAGGTTTTTGGAGGGAAATATTAAATTTAAAGATATCAAACCAAATCCTCCTAATTATTTCCAAATCAGTATTAAATTGATCCTAAAAGGTTTTAAATTCCATGTGAAGGACTGCAAGTACAAAAATTAAGCCTCAATTTGACCCTAAAAAATGAAACCTAAAAACTAGTTGACAATTCTTGCAAATTTGAACCAAGAAAGATTTTAAAATCTTTAAAAATATTCCAAATATTTAGCTAAAGAGGTTCCAAGTAAGGTCCAAACTCTAATCTAAGGGATTCCTCATCCAATCCAAGAATAAAAAATCCCAAAAACCAAGACAAAAGTGAAGAACCAAGCTCCAAAAAAACGAAAACCCGAACGACGCAACTACAAAAACAAAGTAGAGCATTGTTTTGACGGTGACACACCTTGCACACATGTAGAGTGCGTTGGTGACAATCCTTTCTAGTGTGTAGAGTGTGTCACCTGACCAATGATGCTCTGTATGCACGAACAAAGTGCGTTGGCCTTGCAATTTAAGAAAGACGGTGGGCCGAGCTCTATTTTCAATATTTTTGGCTTTTTAAGAGTTGATTAAGGCCAGTTTTGAGCTTCTAAGGGTCTTTAATCCTACAACATAGGTTCTATAAGAGTTTTAAGGAAAGATTTAAGCAGATCTGTAAGATTGAAAAACCAAAATTTTGAAGAAATTTTCAAATTAAACCAAGCAGTGGATTCACCAATTTGATAATAACATTTAAGGTAGGGATGTGTCTACACTTAATTGACTATATTAATATGAATTAGGTGAATTTCAACGTCATAAATGAACAATTATCTAAAATTTCCTAAGTTATTTAACCATTTAGAATTCAAATTAAACTTGGAGGGAAAAACTGTAAACTCATAAATGGAAGGAAAATTGAATTGTTTCATATAATTCCAAAGGAGAAAATAGACTTGCTTACAACCTTGCTTGACATGCATCCATCCTCCCTTGCTTTGCGCTATTCTTCTCCATCCTTGCCTTTTATGAATATGAGCTTTCCAACCTCGAAATATTTCCATGATTCCTTTGCTCTCCCTTTCTCCCTCCTTACCATGCCCCAAATGCCTTTGTTTTATAGTATTGGGAAATGGGAATCCAAGTTTCCACTTTCAATGTGGGATAATCCATTTTCTTGATTTTTGATTATTTTTACTCAAAACCAACTTTCCATAGTATTTCTATGCTTTTGTCTCAAACTCGGAATTCTCAAGCACAATTAATGCAATTTTGTGCATTTCTTCTCACTATTGACTGGTGGAGACTAGATTTGAGCCTTTAAGTGAGTAGTTCAATCACTGAACCTTTCTTCTTTAGGCTACCTCTTTCTTCATTCAATCCTTCCGATCATGGAAGTAGTGATTAGATAAGAGAGGATTGTTCTCTTATGTACTTGTCTTATGTCTTCATGTTGCAGGCGCATAGTAAAATGTGCTTCTTCCTTTCACTTTGTTAAGGGTGTTAATTTGATTGTTAATAAGTGGACAAGCAAAATTCCAACTGGCACCATATACTCTTTCCAGCGCTATGGGCCTACCAAAACTATACTAATATTGCGACAGGTTGTACGTTGTTCCACCTAGTCCATGGAGTTTAGTCTGTTCTCCCCATTGAGAGTCAAATTCCTGCCTTGCATATCACTGGCGAACTCCTCCCGGATACATCACCCCTTGAGCAATGCTTACTCTTGTTGGAGCAGGTAGACGGATATCATCTACAAGTCTTAAAGATGATTGAGGCCACCAAACATCAGTTAAAATCCCATTATGATACTCACGTCCATCCCGTCACATTCAAAGAGGGTGACCTCATGCTTGTTTACTACCAATAACATGACAAACATGGCAAAGGGAAGTTTGAATCCTTGTGGCAAGGCCCCTATTGATAATAGAAATTGTGGTAGGGATGTGTCTACACTAATTAGCTATCTTATTATGAATCAGGTGAGGTTCATGTCAGAAATGATCAATTATCTATAATTTCGTAAGATCTTTAACCATTTTGAATTCAAACTAAACTTGGAGGGAAAAACTTAAATTCATAAATGGAAGGAAAATTGAATTGTTTCACATAACATCAAAGAAGAAAATATGCTTACTTACAACCTTTCTTGAGGTGAATCTATCCTTCTTTGCTTTGAGATAACCTTCTTCATATTTGCCTTTGATACTTCAAGAGATTTGTTGAAGATGAGATTTCCAACCTTGAAATCCTTCCAGCATGCCTTTGCTCTCACATGTTGTTCCTTACCATTCCCTAATTGCCTTTGTTTTATAGTAATGGGACATTAGAATTCAAGTTTCAACTTTCAATGTGGGATAATACCTTTTCTTGATTTTTGATTATTTTTACTCAAAAATCCACTTTCTATAGTATTTTCAGGCTTTTGTCACAAATTCAGAATTCTCAAGCACAATTAATGCAATTTTTGTGCATTTCTTATAACAATTGACTGGTGAAGACTTGTTGGGTGCGACCCAAGAAATGAAGTTATGAAGGTGAAGTACAGTTAGGCAAGGCCTGGCATTGACCATTTTTGGGAGAAAAGCAACTCCGCAAATCCCGGACAGAGGGTATGGAGCGAAGTACACGCAAAAGGAAGGACCTGTTTCCTTAGTAAAGACAAAGTACTAAGGACAACCAGAGGTGGTTGGAGCAATTAAGGGATGAGCGATGACCTAAATGTTATAGGAGCAGGAAGTTATGAAGCAAAGTGGTGTAAAGGACACACCACTACAAAAGCGACAGGTGTGCTGTCAGAAATAGCATCAGAGTTAGAGGAAGCGGCACCAAAGGGACATCGAAGTTAAAGATTAACGTGGTCCATAGGAGAACCACAGGAGTTTTTCTTTTTGGGTACTATGGGGGTTGACCTATAGTTATTGTAATATGTGACCTTATGGCACATCTATATATAAGGGTAGTTTTGTATGAGGAAGGGTTGGATTTTGGGTTAGTGTTATCGGATGCATTAAGTGTAGTAGAAGATCAATGATAAGGGAGAGAATAGACTCTATAGATGAGTGCATAGAGATCTGATTGTAGAGAAGAGTCTGCAGCTGAGTGCGTAGACTAGAATTGTTACCCTTCCAAGTCAATATAAGAATAGTTCATGTGGATGTAACTCCCGCTTGGGGGGTGAACCACGTAAATCTATGTGTTTATGTATCTGAGATTATGTTATGCTTTGTATGCGAGTTTATGGTGTCTTTATGTATTCACTCTCATGTATATGTTATTGGTAATTTCATGCTAGGTAAATGGATAACATGTGTATGAATGTTATGGAGGAACACTTAGAATGATGAATTCGTAGCTAACTGGTGAATACAATAGAGATTCAACGTAAATCTATATACTGTTTGCTAGCTGTGAAGTGTGAAGTCATTAGTTCACTCTATTTTGCTAGTCGATCTTATAGAAGGTTTCTAGTGAGGTTGTTAACCAAATCAATGCATCTCCATGCTTGCAAAAGCTTGATTCTGTAACCCCCCATAATCACTTCGAGTGAGACTTCATCCTGTTGCAGGTTGATGCCGGAAGGGCCAGTGAAAGGGGTTTTGTTGTTGCTACGCTAAAATCGTCGAACCTGGGTCATTAAGAAGCCAACCAACAAATGGTTCTGTTTTCGACTTTGGACTGATATTATGGTGATGTGTCATGTTGATGTTGAATACATAGAAGAGTGAAATACAGAATTGGGTGAGTCAGACAGAACGTGAGTTTGCGAAGAAAGAAAACATACATCCTCATCTTACTATAGAACAGTGGCTACATAGATACATATTTACTGAGTTGCGTGAGTGGATATCTAGGGTAGCAGAAAGAAAATACTGTTTCTAGGGTGGAGAACCTACAGTTTGGAATCCAGAGTTGATACAGAGGCATGAAGGGATTAGTAACCAGATTTCAAGAGCAGTAGAATTTTAGCTGGATAGCTTGTTGGAAGGATACATTACAGAGTTTGTTGTGGACACTTTGAATTCCTATAGTGCAGCTGAAAGATACTTTTTCAAGGGATTTAGAGGTAAGTACTTGAAAAACCTAAGTTTATGCATTAAAATGGTATTAACTTAAAAAGGTGTATTACGAATGCAGTCAGATTCCTAGGGTTTGAGTCTGTAATGTTAAAAAACATAGATAATGACATAGATGAAGATATTGGCATTCTGCGTAGTGGAAAATGATATAAAAATATCACTAGAAAGAGGTATCGGGAAGTTGAACCTCGCACATTCATAGAAACTGAGTTAGAGAGTGATAGAAACTCATCTCAGGCTGAGTTTGATAGTGAGACAGAACCTAGACATATTGGAAATTAGCCTATCACCCCACCGAAACCTATAGTTGTTGGAAGAAATATTACTAGTTCATAGAACACTAGTAGTAATATTGCAGGAACAAATACAAAGAATCAATCGAGAGGTGGTATACCTCCACCATTTCACTCCACAAGTAGTACTATAGTATTTCAGAACCCTACACCTCCTAGAAGAAGAATGGCAGATGATATAAAGTTACTTGTTTTTAAAGGAACCAGCCTAGAATATCCAGAGAAACATTGATTTCTCTATGATGCTATCTAGAACATTAAACAAGTACAAGACGATGATATAAAGCAAGCCCAACTAGTTACTACAGTCATAGATAGAGCTTTAACATGGTTCGTGAAATATTCTGTTGGACAGAACAGAACACTAGCTGGCATGAAAGTTGTGTTGATTAGAGAATTTAAGAAGCCTAAATCAGAATCTCAATGCATCATAGAGTTGAAAGAAATAAAACAGAAACCTAATGAGACTGTGTGGGAATTTGATCAGAAGTTCAAAGCCCTGTTGGATCAAGCTTTGACATTGCACTGCAACAATACCAAGGGTGGTTTATAGTTGCATTGTTGCCCCACATTAAATTACCATTGATGCAACATAATGTTGCTTCATAAACAGAAGCATTGGAAATTGCGATGACGATAGAATATTTTCTTGTAGGATAAACTAGCGCAGGTATGGTACAAATACAAACACAACTAGAAACCCTAACATTACAAATACAAGATATATAAAAAGAAAAAGAAGTAAGAGAAGAGGTTTGGTGTACTAAATGTAAAGGATAAGGACATTCAAAGGAACATTGTCCCATATTCAGATATTATCTCGCTAATGGGGCAACAAACCCGTTAAATCAACCTCAAGGACCATGGTGCGATATTTTTCAATGTAGAGGACAACGACCATAGGACTGTTAGCTACTCCAGAAGTATGTGCAGACACCAAAGAACCTATACTACACATTTTGTAAGTCATTTGGTCATAATGACATCAATTCTAGAGCATATGACCTCATGATAGAAAGAAAGCATGATGTCTACATATTCCAAGGAGAAATACATAACAACAATGAGAATGCACAGTACGATCAGGGTACATATAGAGGACATGGTGGATTTAGAGGAAGAGGACGTAATACTGGCCCAAGTCGAGGTAGAGGTCATATTGTCTGTTATAATTGTGGTCAACCTGGACATTTGGAAAGAGACTGTCAGAACCCTTGCACTACTTGTAAGTATTGTAAATCCTATGTCCATATCATTGAAGCATGTCCCATTTTGCTAGTCAAAATTCAAGAAAAAATACCAGAAGGACAAAACCAGAATATTTAGATGACCGTAACTGAGAAAATGAATGAAGATCGCAACATCCATGTTGTGACATGAAGTGGAGTTTCGACAGGAGATGATAGGACAAATGAAGCTTCGAATTTTGATAATCATATAAATAGACCAAATCCTACTAATGGATCATGGGCAAGGAAAGTAGTTGGAAAGATACCTATATTCGAACCTAACAGAGAAAAAGAAATATTCATGGAAGAAAGGAAAGAATTTCAGGACTTGGGAGCTTCGACTACAAGGATCCTTTTGCAAAGTAATCAGACACTCGTAAAAGGTATGCCAACATTGTATGATGGGTCGCAAGCTTTGCTAGAACAAACAAGTTCCGTAACACAATTGATATAGAGTTGCATGAAGATACTAAGGCTTTAGAATTCCTTAGGGGAACTATAGAATGTAATGGGCTATTACAAGTAGCGTAGTACAGTAAACGATGCACATAGAGTAATCCATCACATTGGGAACCATAAAATAACAGGAAGAGAAATGAGGTTAAGCGCGCATATTGGAGATTTTGAAATGAACCAAGTCGTTCTTGATTTGGGTTCAGAGGTGAAAGTGTTGACAAAAGAAGCATGGGAGAAGATGGGGAAACCATAGCTATCTTGGTCTCCTATACAGTTGAGATTAGCTAACCAACAAAAGGTTATACCTTTTGGGAGGCTATCAGGTGTTCCTGTTGATATTGATGGAGTGCGAAGTAAAGCATACTTCGAGGTGATTGGGATCATAGACAACAATAGGGCCTTATCCTACACTACTAGGGATTTATTGGGAAATCGATAGCCTCACAATTATCAATGTGAAGAAAAAACAAATGATATTTGAAGGACGACATATCATGGTTATTACACCCCTGGATCCTTCACAAGGAATGAGGTATGTTGAGCCAATAAGAGAGGAATACAAAGCTCAATAACTAGATAACATATACAATATGATGGTTAACTAAGGATATTACATTAATCCTACAGAAGATGGAATGTTGATTTGGAGATGCGACAGTTGACGGGTATCACAGTCAGACACAGGACTGGATAATTGGCAGAGTAGAATACATGAAGCATCAGCTAGACGATGTGCGAGGATGACAAAGTTACTTCGCTGGATTGGAACAAAGGTAAGTCCAATTCCTACATATGATGGTTTGAGTACCGTATATGTATTCTTTCATGAATGTCTAGCATCAGTTTCAGATGAACATAGGTTATCAGCTCTAGATATAGCATTGCAAGCTACACTTGCTAGATGGTGGGTTGCACACAAGAACAAATTAAGCACATGGGAAGAATGGAAGCACTTAGTGGAAGTTAGATTTGCTGAAAAAACCGAGAATGTACAAGCAAAGTACAATGGACAGAATGATCCCAGATATCATATAGAATATTGCTTGAAAGCATTGAGGTATATACCAAAGATAAAGTGGGTTCATATGTTTGTGCACATGATGGATCCATTAGCAAAGAACCGGTATATAGAAACATAACTTTGAAATGGTACAACATATTGGAACATAATGATAAAGAAATTTCAATTTTGAGTATGACTGTCCAATCATTAATGAGGCTCTGTAGATTATTAAAAAGAAGATATTTGATGATGCCACATTGCCTATGTATAATCAACTAGATTGTGAAATACAATTGGAACATTGTAATACCCCAAATGCTGGACTTTAACCCTTTTATATTTATGCTACGTATTATTTCATTTTACTTAGGTGACCTTAGCTGAAATTTGATAAATTGATTTCGAATGACCATGTGCACCAACACATAAATGAGATGGGAGTCACAGTACCCTATGGGTTGGAGGGAAAATGCCAATTAAAATAATAATAAGAAATTATTATTGGAGAAAAATGGCAAACCCTAAAGAAAAGATTTGAGAGACTAATGAAATAAAAGAATTCATAAAATGAGAAATTTCACACCTAAGAGAATAAAAAGTGAAACTCATTGAAATACTTCTTTATGCACATTCTCAGGAGCATCAACACACAAGAGAAATGGGAGCTGGGAAAAAAAATGACCAGAGACAAATGAAGACAAGTGAATGAGGACATATTTGGGAGTACCAAACTGGTCCAGATTAAGAGGAATCATACAGCTAGGTATTGGCTTGGCCACTTAATTGTGTGCAGGTAGGAGAACTACCCCAAGCTTGCAGGAGCACTGCACTTACTTTGAATAGGCTGTGTTTAATTGATTCTCTTAATGGCTGAGGCTTAAAAGGCCTTGGAGCATCCTGGAGCTCAAGAGTACTGAGTTGGATGTTGGGTTTCCTGCTGCCACTGAAATATCCTAAATAACTTGGGGAACAAGTTAAGGGTAATTTAAAATATATACTCTAAACCTGGGGGACTGTGAACTCAGCTCGGGGGTGACCTAAAGGTTTAACCCTACGTTTCCATTCCAACATTTTATGACACCATCATTTACAAAGTCTGCACTTTTAATAATAAATAGCGCTGCATATTAACATTGAAAATGATTTTCCTTTTTAGTGCATCTACCATGAATTTATGAGTATGCCAATGGCTAGGTTCGGGGATCATTTTTGGATCACCGAGCCGCTTCACTTTGTACAGTGCTGCATTTACAACTCCAAAAACGAATCTATATACATATGCATAGAATGCAACTACATAAAACATTTATGCATTTTGGGTTATGCTTAGGGAGTATTATGGAACAACGTTCATTTGCATATTATATATATATTGACTATATATGTATATGCCAAAATGATTCGGCGAAACAAGTTGAGTGCGACTCTATGCACATAGTTCCCCTATATGAATAAATATATATATAAGTATGTTCTTCGAGGAACAGATTCTTTCACTAATCAATTGATGTTGTAACATTTCGTCTAACAAACAAAATAATACAGTACAGAGCTATCGCTCTTCCTTTCCACACTTAAATCCCTTCACGGGTCACGCAAAAACGAGACAGTGTTAAGCCAACGATGCCCAGCGTGGCCAAGCCACCCAGGTTCAAGTTCGATGAAGTACTGTTCACCTTACAAGTTACAAGACTAACATTACTTTCACCTATAGGCTGGGAGCCTTTCACACCTAACCACAGTCGCATGCAACAACGAGGATAGCCGAGGGCCCTGTTGCAGCGAGCAGACAAGAGAACCAAGAGTCTTAAGTAACCCATCCAAACTGACAGGGTAGTTTCACCTGAAGGATGAAGGATGACGGGTTACCTGGCCATGTTTACAGTTGGTTATTTGTTCCCAGTCATGGAGACAACATCGAACGACCGAACACGCCCTCGGTCTTGTAGTTCCTGCAGTGAGAAGTGTCAAGTGCAATAGTTAGTCATGGTAGTAACTATTTTTCCTATGTAAAAAGTAAAAGTTACAACAAAACTAGTGGTGCTGTAACAACTTATAGTTGGGTCAACCATACATGAGGCCCAAGCTTAGGTTATTCCATACCTGCACAAGAAATGCAACAAATTAATTGGTGACAACATATTACCCATATAACGGAACAACGAAGTAATTTGCGATATTTGCTTAAAGGATGAATTATTCTTACCTGTGATATGTGTAACCCAAGCAATGCTTCCTCTAGCTACCTCACGCGGAGTGTGGGAGCGTGATGGGAGAATCCCCTCCCTGGTTCAGGAATGAAATCCATGCTCGGAGCATGTTGGGCCTGGCCCACGTGGGGCATTTTTGAGCAACAAAGGTGTTTTGGAACTACGGAGCTGAGCACAGTTCGGCTGAAACAATTTTGTATAAGTTTTTGGGATGCTGTGAAGTTGTGCGCAGTGTAGCGTTGGAGGAAGCTGTGAGGATCAGTATTGCAAGGAGGCAGTGCTGCGAAGTGTCTAGTCCACGGGATGCCAGCAAAGCAGAGTGCTGGATGGAAGACGACACGTATTTCGGTTAGACCATAGGTGGTCTATTTTTGGTAAAGATGCTCTAGGAGTGCTAAGCGACAGGCAGGAGCAAATCGAGAAGAAAGCGACTGGTCGCACACACGAAAGATGCCACTACTTGAACTAGTCACACGATACCGTTAGAGGAAGAATGGCTTGGTGAAAGTGACCTGTTGGCATGCGTGCAACAGGAAGGCCGATAGAGATGTGATGCATGCGTGGAAGACCGCCACGATGGAATATTCGCTACCAGAGGCTAGGAGTCCGGTTTTGGGGAAACCATGATAGTTTTGTAAACCTAAGGTTTTTTCCTACAGATTGTAAAGACATGACCTACGGGCATGATCTATAAATAAGGGAATTTTTGTATGGGAAAGGGTTAACTCTTCAATTTGGTTAAGCTTTGAATATTGTTGCATCTTTTAAGCTTAGTGCTATTGCAATGGTTATGTAGCTGTGTGTGCAGAGACCTATCCGAGAGAGAAGAGAGTCTGTAGCTGAGTGCGCAGACTAAGAACTGTTGTACCCTTCCCAAAATAAAAATATAACAACAGTTCTTGTGGACATAGCCTCCATCCGGGGGGATGAACCACGTTAAATTATGTATAGTACGATTGTTTGTATTTTGCAACTGTTCATTTGCTTAGTATGGATGTTTAATGTCGCATTTATCTGTTATGTGATTAATTTTATATGTATTATCCACAGGAATGATCGGAATAATATGTTAAGTAATACATGTGTGGGTGAATGTTAAGTATTCAGCACTTCTAAGTCTTTGAATGCATGAATCTGTTGGATAATCACATAGTTAAGCATTGGATTTGAGTGTAGCATTGGAGCATGCAGTATTGTATGTTCCATTCATTTACATATACCATAACGACAAAAACCTAAGTGTTGTTGAATGGATAAAGATCGTTAAGTAAGGTTGATTAAAGTTGATCAAGTCCTGAAGTGGATGCACGTTCTAGCTGACGCGCTGACCCGTTGCGAGTGCTGCGAGGTAAGTTGTTGATAGCTTGTCATCATGACGCAGGAAGTATCCCATATCGCATAGTCTTTGGATGCGTTGGTTGGGAAAGTGCCTCCACTTTCCAAAGTATCCAACGCGAAGTAGAGACTTCGCGCAATCTTTTGTCCATAGCAAGAGTCCTTTACCGCGCTTCCCATCTGTCTCTTTGAAACTCGCATCACCAGGTTGTAGAAACTTGATTCTGCAACCACCCCCTTAGCTTTGCCTCGGTGAGACCTCAGGATGCTCGCAGTCTGTTGCCGAAAGGGCCGATGAATAGGGGTTTTGTTGGTTTCTTGAACCGTAAAGTACCTGGGTCTACATGGGAAACCTCTAGATCAGTTACCTATGCCAACAGAGCAGGAGTGCTTGAAGGAGCTTATCGAATGTCAAATGAGCAGCCGAAATTGCAAGGTAGGGTTTTGTGCGTCAAGGCAACATTGATGTGAGGAGTGGCGACCTCTGAACCTGTTCACTTGTTCATTTAATTGTAGATTACCTCGTAAGATATGGTGCCAACAACCAAAACTAAGAAAAATGACACTTATGCTTTCACAACTCCCAAGCTGGCGACCTAGATCGTGATCGACGACCATGGGTCACTCTACATTCAATTCAACCCGAAGTCGAACATTAATGCAGCATTGCATTGGGAGTTGGAATTTTGTGCAAAATCCAGCATGGCTAGCTGGAGTACGAGTGAGTGTCGGCCCATATGTTGAGTATTGAACCACGTCGTTTCCATGTGGAGCCACCTTCCAGGAAAGGCACTCTAGAGTTTAAAACTTTGGTTCAAGCTTTGTGTAGTCTGCATGGCAATAGTACAAGTTACACACAGTCACGACATATTCTTCGTTATGCAATATTAAACCATAGCGTATGTCTTGTGAACCTTAGCATGCTATACGATTGCATTGTGACGTAAGTTTCATATGAAGGCCAAGTTTGGGCGGGTCATATGCACACAGTGACATGGTGGTAGGGTTCGCATATGCCAAGGTCCAATGTGGTGTTGACCTGGCCATGCGCTTAACCTTAAGTCATATTATATTACAATGCTTTTGCATTAAGTTATATCGTAATGTATTCATTTTATCCTAAGTCCATTGTAATGGAAATTCCATATGCTACGATAGCATATGAGGTATATACGAGCACTTAAGTTATATATATTTATATATATATTAGGTTATAATATATATATATATATATATATATATATATATATATATATATATATACTTTACATTGTATTAAGTTGTAACATATGTATATAATTTACAACATTTCAAGTTATAAATATATATATATTAGGTTGTAATATATATATATAGTTTACATTATATTAAGTTTATATGATATTGTAAATTACTTTAATATTGTCATTTATGTTTTATGTTGGTATAATGCAAGCGACTATGGCATATTGCACTTTATTCTAGTGGTTATCAAGTTAATGCTAGGGCTTGGTGAAGTATTAATGCATAAGGTATATGTTAGTACATAAGTATAACATATAGCTATGTAGGTTAAAAATAATATTGACATTAATGCTGTACTAGTGATAGTTAATAATTAATAACATATTAATGACATTAATATAGTTATTAATTGAAGTATTAATGTTGCTTGTCTAAATTTCATATTGTCGCAAAATGTTCAGTATGTCATCATTATACTTCTGGTAGATATTTGAATTGGTGACTAACGAAGTGACATATAGGCACGTTGCCATGGTTGTCACTTGTTTGAAAAGCGAAAGAAGAAGTAATGATGATTAATGCACACACATTCAGAATATTACTAAGTAGGATGTGATGACAGCCAGTGTGTGTATTTCCACATTTGTTTGATTGGTTAGGATATTTCTCAAAAAAAAAAAGTTGCATAGAAGAGACGTGACAATTTGGTATCAGAGAATGGTCACTACACTAGGACCTTACGCTCATTTGCGCGAATGCTATGTTTTATAGAGATAAATAAATATGTTTTTCCTGTAGCGGTCTGTTTTATAAATTTCATGATTTAGTACATTGTTGTTTATGACTTCTAACAAACAGTTGTTAACCACACTTATATAGCACAATGGCTGAAACGGTAAGTGGAAGAAATGAATTCTACGGAACAGGAAGGATGGTTGGCTGTAGAAACATCCAGTCAGTGAGGAGAAATGGCCAGTATGCAGGAGAGAAATCAGAACTCTCCACAAGGAGCAACAACATCCAATGAGATGATGGAAACACTCAAGAGTCTGAAGGATGAACTGATCAACATTAAAGAAGAAAACATTAAAATTTTTGAAGAACATCGAGAAATAAATGCCATTCTACTGCAAAAGTTGACTGAAAAAGGGAAAGAGTCACCTCCCAACACCGGAGGAACAACATGCAGAAAAATCAGTCATAAAAAGAAATTCAAAGTTTAAGACTACACCTCCCAGAAATTTTGCAAACTATAACATGGACGTCAGCGATGAAGAGTCGCATGGTGAATATTTTGAAGAGTAAGTTCCCAAGAAGAAGAAGAAAATTGGAAGAGCAAATCAGCTGCGCTCATAATTGAGGAAGATCAAGCCTCCTACTTTTAATGGAGAAATTAAAACCAGAGAAGAGGTTAAACTGTGGCTGAGGGACATGGAAAAATATTTATGCATGTTCAATTATTCCAACATCATAAAGGCTACAATTGTTGTTTTCAATCTGCAAGGAAAAGCTTCGGCTTGGTGGGATGATCTCAAGCTGACCCGATCTATCAACGAGAAAAAGGTGAAGTGGAAATCCTTTACATTCTTCAAATAGAAATACCTGTCCGAAAGGTATTATGATAGAAAAGTAAAATACTTTTACGACCTAAAGCTGGGACAGTAGACCATGGAGGAATTGACCAAAAAATTTATGGAATTGCTCAAGTATGTTCCGTATATCCAAGATGAAAAAGTCAGAATTCACCGTTTCCTGAATTGTTTACCGTTTGGTTACAAGGACCAGATAGAGTTTGATGATCCAAAGACATTGGAAGATGCTTTCAGAAAGGCTAGGTTGTGTTTTCAACAAGGTCAGAACAAGGCTGAAGTATCTAAGCAGTGCAATGAAAAGAAGAAAACCAAATCTGAAAGTAGGCAGAAGGGTCATAAGCCCAACCAATTCAGAAACCAAGTTACGCGGGAACCTTTTAGCAACAGGTTTGAGGGTAGAAAGTCACAATCCAAATTTGTTCCACCCATTAAGAATTTTAGCACCGAAGGCACCAAGAAACCGGAATCCAGACCATATAAGCTGCCACTCCAATGCTGGGGCTGTGGAGGAAACCATAGATGGCATGACTGTCCTCACAAGAAAGATCAAAATAGATCAGTGCAAAACCTTCAAGAGGCTTCTACAGTCCAAGATATAGCAAGGGTTCTGAAAATCTATGCTGCATTGCACAACCTTCAAGCAGAACATCAAGCTTCTATAATCAAGGTTGAAGGTATGTTTTCCAGGACACCTGTGTCTATCTTGATTGATTATGGCACATGCAAAATCTATATAGAACCAAAACTTTGTGAGACATGCAAACTTAGAAAAAACAAATACATGAAACCTTGGATGATTCAAATGGCCATGGGGGCAAAAAGAAAAGCTTCTGAAGTAGTGAATCAGTGTTCTTTGAAGTTGAATGAATCTTGCACTAGTGCATATTTAAATGTTTTTCTATTGGGACTGTACGATTTTGCTGGAAAAAACAGAGGGATGTCATAGACTGCTATAAAAAATCTGTCACTTTTATGAATGATGTTGGACAGCCTGAAAGGATTCAAAAGTATTAAGAGCAGTGAAATTAAGGGAAATTTTTGCTCTTCAACTGAAAAGAAATGCATGGAAAGGGTGTAAACTTTATGTTGTCCACATGACAGAAAATCATATAAGTAAAGTTTCAGATTTCACAAAACATCATGTTTTGGCTGAATTTGAGGATGTGTTTCCCAAGGATATTCCTGAGTTACCACCTAAAAGAGAATTGGATTTTACAATAGACCTATCCCCGAGAACAGTTGTTGGGCGGGGCCCAAGTGGGTTACAAAAATATAGAAGTATGGAAAATTGCGCATTGCACGCTGCGGCAGGAAGAGAAAGCAGTTTTGGTGTCAGCGCATTGCACGCGGCGGCAAGCAATGAACAATTTGGGGTTTTGCATGTGTCACACATTGGCAATGACTAAGACACGGTCGTGCAGCAGGACGATGTGCATAGTAGCGCATAAGCTAATTTTGGGCAGAACATAGGTAAATGTCAGACGATGATATGACCTAGTTTGGGTAAGGAAAAGGTGGATGGCAGATGAAAGCAACCTGTTGAAACGTGTGGTGGCAAGCAGTTGAGAAGTGAGGCCATGACGCCGATGGCGATGTTAAGTTTACACTAATTTGACTAGCAAGATCACTAAAAGAAACACAATCACAAGATAGACAGAGATTTTACCCTGGGAAACCCTCATGGGGTAGAAAACCTAGCAAAGCTTTCCTCAATAAGATGATCAACCAAATACAAGATGTACTCCAAGCCTAGAGCTCCTTCTCTACCTCCTATTCAGACCTCTCTCTCACTTGTTCGCTACTTTTCGAGTGATGGAAGTGTGAGATAAGTGAGGAACATCCTCCTCTACTTATACTTGTTTCCCGACTGACTTTTTACCCTATGATGCCGACCTCTCCTAAGAGAGTCTAATAACCACTAATAAAATACCTCAGGGCCAACCCCCACATGGTATATCTAATAACCCTGGTTACCACAATCCATCGGAGGAATAAACATCTCTGGATACATAGTAAGGTCCCATCGGAGGAATGAAACAACTCCGGAATAATACAAATATAATATTCTTAGAATTTACAATATTTCAACACTCCCCCTTAATGAGAAGGATATTATAACAACATCTGCAGGAGAAAGGAGTCATCACATCATACATGATACATCTATAAATCATTGGAAGCTTTCTTTATACATCATCATCAGTAACTCAAGCAGTTACTAGAACATAATCAATACTGGAACATCAACACCATCAGTATTGAGTCTTCATCTTCTGCAGCACTTGACCAGCTATAGTAACATCTCATGATCATCAACATCGTCATCTAGATCATCACAAGCAACAGCATCGTCATCTAGATCATCACGATCAACAACATTGTCATCTAGATCATCACGAGCAGCAGCATTGTCATCTAGATCATCACGATCAGCATCATCATCATCTAGACCATCACGATCAGTAGCATCGTCATCTAGACCATCACGATCAACAGCATTGTCATCTAGACCATCACGATCAACAGCATCATCATCTAGATCATCACGATCAACAACATCGTCATCTAGACCATCACGATCAGTAGCATCGTCATCTAGATCATCACGATCAGAAGCATCACAGCAGCATACCCTGCAATACACATGATCCAATTACGGGATGATCAATCCCTCTCATTTTAGGAGATAGGTCCAAGGATGATACAATCCTGATCTACTTATGAGATGATCAATCCCTCTCAATTTAAGACATCTCTCATGTCTATGGACGATACAATCTAGATCAACTTATAGGATGATCAGTCCTTATCCTTTTAAGACACCTCATCATGTCTAGGGACGATGCAATCCCGAATCAGCATACAGGATGATTAGTCCTTATCACTTTAAGACACCTCACCATGTCTAGGGACGATGCAATCCCAATCAGCTTACAGGATGATTAGTCCTTATCACTTTAAGACACCTCACCATGTCTAGGGACGATGCAATCCCAATTAGCTTACAGGATGATTAGTCCTTATCACTTTAAGACACCTCACCATGTCTAGGGACGATGCAATCCCAATCAACTTACAGGATGATTATTCCTTAGGACATAAGTCCAAGGATGATGCAATCCTAATCCACTTACGAAATGATCAATCCCTATCACTTTAGGACATAAGTCCAAGGATGATGCAATCCTGATCCACTTACGGGATGATCAATCCCTATCACTTTAGGACATATGTCCAAGGACGATGCAATCCTGATCCACTTACAGGATGATCAATCCCTATCACTTTAGGACATATGTCCAAGGACGATGCAATCCTGATAATCCTCTTAAACAAAGTCTAAGTACCACTTCATCGACCTCATCGTCGGAACAGACAACCTGATCATCAACCTCATCGTTGGAACAGGTAGCCACATCATTGATATAGTATCCTCATCAATACAAGTATACATATCATCGATACAAGTATCCTCATCAATACAAGTATACATATCATCAATACAAGTATCCTCATCAATACAAGTATACATAACATCAATACAAGTATCCTCATCGATACAAGTATCCTACGTATACATATAATCAATACAAGTATACAAGTATCCTAAGTATACATATCATCCATACAAGTATCCTAAGTATACATACAAGTATCCATACAAGTATCCTAAGTATACATACAAGTATCCATACAAGTATCCTCATCATTGATATAGGTATCCTCATCGATACCAACATCCAAATATCATCATTGACCATGTCACTCCCCCTTTCGAGGAGGGTCCTTCTGAACTACACCAAGCTTGTCTCGGAAATACTCAAACTTTACTCGAGACATAGGTTTGGTCAATATATCAGCAATTTGTTCATCAGTGCTTACATACTCGAGCTTGATAGCTCCTTTCTGCACCATATCTCGTATATAGAAATACCGGATCTCTATGTGCTTTGACTTATCATGGAATACTGGATTTTCTATCATCTTGATACAACTCTGGTTGTCACACAGGATCACAGTGGGTTCCATCTCTAAGTCAAACAAACCTGATAGCAGCTTTTGAAGCCATACTGCTTCACAACTGGCAGAGCAGGCAGCTATATATTCTGCTTCAGCTGTGCTGAGAGCCATACTTGACTGCTTCTTGCTAAACCACGAGATCATGGCAGATCCCATACAATAACATCCACCCGATGTACTCTTCCTATCTGATACGCTACCTACCCAATCAGCATCAATGTAGCCATAAAATCTGAAGTCATGATATCCACGATAGTATAGATCAAAATCTATCGTACCCTTTAGATACCTCATCACATGCTTTGCAGCAATCAGGTGAACTCGTGGTTCCACTAGATACTGACTTAGGGTGTTAACCGCAAAGCATATATCTAGTCTAGTATTTGTTAGATACATTAATGACCCAATAATCTCTCTGTACAGAGTCATATCCACTAACTCTGAAGAGTCATCAACTAATAGATTCAAGTTGGAATCCATGGGAGTGGCCATGGCTTTGCATTCCAACATATCAAATCTTTTCAGGATACCCATAGCATACTTACCTTGGTTGAGAAAAATTCCCTTTGGGCCTTGCCATACTTCTAGACCTAAGAAGTAGTGCATCAATCCAAGATCTTTCATCTCAAATTCTGAAGAGAGCTTCTTCTTGCACTCGATAATATGTTTCTCATTTCCAATTAGAAATAGATCATCCACATATAGCAACAATATGACAGGTTCATCATTCATGATCTTTAGATAAAGATTAGGATCAGCTTTACTTTTGGTAAAGCCCAAGTTTGTCAAGAAACTGTCAATTCTACCATACCAAGCTCTCGGAGCTTGCTTCAACTCATATTAGGCCTTCTTTAGTTTGCATACATGGGTTCTTCCATCTTCTGCCTCAAATCCTTGTAGTTGTTCTATGTACACTTCTTCCTCAATCACACCATTCAGGAAGGCTGTCTTTACATCCATCTAGTGTAGATTCCATGTCATCATGGATGCAAGTGCCATGATGGTTCTAATAGAAGTGTACCTTGCAACTGGGGAAAATGTTTCTTCATAGTCAATTCCCTCTTTCTGAGAGAATCCTCTAGCTACAAATCTTGCCTTATATTTTTCAATGCTACCATTTGCAGCATGTTTTATCTTGAATATCCATTTGGAAGATACCAAACTTTTATCTTTTGGTTTGGGAATTATATCCCAAACATCATTCTTCATTATTGACTAGTATTCTTCTGTCATTGCTTCTACCCACTCTTTCTTCTGAACTGCCTCTTCATAGCTAGTGGGTTCTTGATCCACAAGATCACACATCAAAGCCACATAGTTGGATACTAGCTTTGGTTTCTTCCTTTCTCTAGTGGAGCCTTCAGGAGCTCCGTACTTTTCAGCTCCTTGAATAATGTCTCTAGCCCATGCTGGCCTTATTTTTCTTGATAAGTTTGTAATAGGGGGTTCTTGTGGTTCTAACATGTCATGGTCTTCTAGTGTAGCATCTTCAGAGATGGTTACAGCCTCTGTGATTCTGGAAGGTGCATCTTCTTCATAGCCTTCTTCATGTTGACACTTCCTAGATCTCTTGAGAATTGCTTCTTCATCAAATGTCATATCCCTACTTATTTCCATATGATGAAAACCTAGGATGTAAATTCAGAATGCTTTGGATGATTCACAATATCCAACAAATATTCCCTTCTTACCAGAAGGATCCAACTTGGTTCTCTTTTCTTTTGGAATGTGAATATACACTGGACATCCAAATATTTTGAGAAGACTTACCTTAGGATTCTTTCCTGTGAACACTTCTTCTGGAGTCTTGAAATCAAGAGCACTGTGGGATAGTCTATTTTGCACATAGACTGCTGTCCTAACTGCTTCATCCCATAGATACATAGGTAGGTCTTGATCATGTATCATTGTCTTTACACCTTCCATGATGGTTCTATTCTTTCTTTCTGCAACACCATTTTGTTGAGGATTGTAGGGAGTGGTTAGCTCCCTCTTGATTCCAGCTTCCTTACAAAAATCTTCAAAGACTTTTGAACTATATTCTTCGCCATTATCTGTCCTGAGTATTTTGATTTTCTTTTCTGAATGATTATCTATCAAGGCTTTGAACTCCTTGAACTTTCCAAAGACTTCATTCTTTCCTTTTAGAAAGTATATCCAAGTCTTCCTTGAATAGTCATCAATAAATGTGACATAGTATTCATATCCACTCAAAGATGTGGAGGGCATTGGTCCACATACATCAGAGTGAATTAACTCCAAGGTACTTTTAGTCTTTGTTTCACTCTTTGGAAATGGGTTCTTGATATTCTTCCCTTTTGCACATCCTTTGCATGTGCCATCATGATCAATCTTTAAGTCTGGCAAACCTATAACTACCTTGCTTACATGAGGTAGTGCCTTGTAGTTAATGTGAGCAAGTCTCCTATGCCATAGCTCATTTGGGCTAATGGCTTCATTTACAAGGGCAGCTTCTGGATGGCCCTTGAGCTTGTACAGACCTCCTTCCTCTTTACCAATGATAATTGCATCCTTGATAGATTTACCTTTGGACCACATTAATACTTGTCCATCAATGACTGTAACCCTATAACCTTTCTTATCCAATGCTGAGATGGAAAGCAAGTTCTTCTTCAATCCTGGTACATACAATATTTCTTTCATCTTCATGGGGGTTCTAGAATCAAGCTTGTAGCTTGCTTCACCAATTCCCTTGATGGGATATTGATAGTCATCTCCTAGAGATACCTTTTGTGGAGAGGTCTTTTCTTCAAGTCTTGAGAGAGTTTTCTTCTGACCTATCATGTGCTTTGAATCACCACTGTCAATAAGCCATGTATCTTCTCCAGGTGTTATAGATCCGGAGAGTGCGGAGAATAGAACATACTATTCTGCATCTTCTTCTTCATTTCTCCTAGATCTTCTCTTGAAGAAGGTCCTTTCTTCCTCTTCTTCTTCTCTTCTAAGTCTTTTCTTGTGAGGCCTTTCTTCCTCTTCTACTTCTTCTTCACTATCATCTTCTGCAAGATGTGCTTGATGTCTTTTGTGATGAGAACCCTTTTTCTTCTTAGAGGACAATCTTTAGCAATGTGTCCTATTTTGTGACAAGTAAAACATTGGAATGAGGAGTAATCTCTTCTTTGATTAGTTCCTCTTTTCTTTTGAAATCTTTGTAGAGGATGAGACTCCTTGTGACTATCCTTCTTGAAGTAGGATTGATTCCTTCTTCTCTTGGTGTGGGTGGCCAAGGCTTGGTCATCTTCTTTGAGCAAGGCTTCTTTGTTTGCAACCTTAGCTTCTTCTTGAATGCAATCCTCCCTAACCACATCAAATTTCATACTTTCTTTTCTGGCACACATGGTTTGGATGAATGACTCCCAAGGTATAGTGAGACCATTTAGAGCAGTGATGACTAGTTCATCTTCATCAAGGGTATCTCCAATAGCATCTAGTTGTTCCTTGAACTGAGAAACCCTTGAGAAATAGTCTTGAATAGATTCTCCTTTATTCATCTTGGTGCTCTTCAATTGAGCTCTCAGGTTCATCTTCCTATTGATGTTCTTTCCTTCATACATTCTGGAAAGGGCATCATACATTTCCTTTGGGGTCTTCTTGGATGCCACTTGGGGAATCAAGTGGTCCTTAATGGAATCAGCAATGATTCTCTTTTCCCTAACCAAGTCCTTCCTATAAATCTCTTTGGTTTCATCTTCTGTAGGTTCTGCAACCTCATATTGGGAAAGATCATCCTCCTCAAGAATGAGACCAATTCTATATTTCCATGCCCAGAAATTTTCTATACCCTCTAGCTTGTCTTCAAGCTTAGTTCTTGGAGCCATCTTCTTTAGGGATCAAAGAGATTGAAGTTCCTCAAGGGATAGAATAACACTTACTAGGAGATGTGCTTGATTGAAAGTTCTGGTGTGTTCTGCTTCTGGAAACTTCAACTTTTCACCTTCCAGATCTGCAACAAAATTTCTGGTTTACTGCACTTTTGGTCAAACTAGGATTTGACTTTCCCAGAGTTCTACCCAACCAAAAAGTTCGATCTAGGGCTCAAAAGTTCGATTTTGAGAAGGGCTATCTAGCTATGTCATTAGAATCCAAAAAATACTAACTTTTGCAGAAACCCTGATTTTCACCGGAGAGAGAGAGAGAGATATTTTCACCTTGTGAAAGATGTCCTATTCAGGCTAGCTCTGATACCATGTTAAGTTTACACTAATTTGACTAGGAAGATCACTGAAAGAAACACAATCACAAGATAGACAGATATTTTACCCTGGGAAACCCTCATGGGGTAGAAAACCTAGCAAAGCTTTCCTCAATAAGATGATCAACCAAATACAAGATGTACTCCAAGCCTAGAGCTCCTTCTCTACCTCCTATGTAGACCTCTCTCTCACTTGTGCGCTACTTTCCGAGTGATGGAAGTGTGAGATAAGTGAGGAACATCCTCCTCTACTTATACTTGTTTCCCGATTGAATTTTTACCCTATGGGGCTGACCTCTCCTAAGAGAGTCTAATAACCCCTAATAAAATAACTTAGGGCTGACCCCCACATGGTAGATCTAATAACCCTAGTTACCACAATCCATCGAAGGAATAAACATCTCTGGATACATAGTAAGGTACCATCGAAGGAATGAAACATCTCCGGAATAATACAAATATAATATTCTTAGAAGTTACAATATTTCAACAGGCGACAGGCAGGCGAAGCAGTGGAAAGGGATAGGCCATGATGCAGTTGTAACCGCTTGAAGGACTGCGGCTATCAGAAGAGCGTGTGAGACACGAGTGGCCTAGCTAAAGCACGCAGAGTAAGCTATCTACGGCGACAGCTAGGGTGGCAGTTAGCCACGCCGGTTTTGTAGACCTAAGGGTTTTTGCGTACGAATTGTAAAGATATGCTTGCGTGCATAATATATAAATAGGCATGATTTTATATGGGAAGGGGTTGTTGTTGGTTGGGTTGATGAACTCTTCATTTTGGTTAAGTATTGATTATTGTAGAATCTTGAGCTTAGACAACCAGTGTAAAGGCTCTGCAGCTGAGTGCGCAGAGACCTATCTGAGAGAAGAGAGTCTGCAGCTGAGTGCATAGACTAAGAATGGTTGTACCCTTCCCATTAAGAGCAATATCAACAACCGTTCTTGTGGACGTAGCCTCCATCCGGGGGGGTGAACCACATTAAATTTTGTGTTGTGTGCCAATGAGTTTTTATGATTGTTTAATTGCTTGGTATGTATGTTTAATGTTGGAAACTTCTGTATGTAATTGCTTTTATATGTATTCTCCGCAGTGAATGGGAATAATATGTTAAGTAATGCATGCGCAAAGGACTGTTAAGTATTCAACATGTATGAATCTGTCGATTGGAATGTATGAAGCTATCTATTGGTTAAAGTAGTAAACACCGAATTTAAGCGTAGCGTTGGAGCGTGCAGTAATGTATGTTATTAAACCATCCACAATTTACTAATAAAAATGGAATGGAGTAAAGGGATAAAGGACGATAAGTAGAATGGTTAGAATTGAACATCCCGGCAAGGACGCGCAGTCTCATGGATGCGCGAGTCATTGAAGGTTGCTACGAGGTAGCTCTTGATAGCTTACTGTTGTAACACAAAGGTATTATGTACTGCAAAGTCATTGGAGGTGCGAGTGTAGTTGTGCGCTAAAGGTGCAAGTGCGAGAGCGCAGTTGCACATTGAAGTATCCCACGCTAAACAGAAGGTGTGTGTGGTATCTATCCACGCAACCCGCAAGTCATTGCACTGCTTATTACCTTCCCCCCCATCGCATCACCCGGTTGTGGAAACTTGATTCCGCAACCACCCCCTCTATCTTCGCCTCGGGTGAGACCTCAGGTTGCACGCATCCTGTTGCCGAAAGGGCCGGTGAATTGGAGTTTTGTTGGTTCCTTGAACCGTGAAGTACCTGGGTTTACACTGGAAACCTCAAGAAGGTGATCGACAACCAACAAATGGTTCCATTGCCGGGACAAATCTATGATGAAGAGACCTTCAATCTAGAGGAACTACTTATCATGAGGAGGGAGGTAATATCAATAAATCAGTTCCTCACTGGTACCATTGACATTCTCGAGTTTGACCATCAAGCGGAAGAAACAACAGTTTTTGATATATTCCACATAGCCGCGACAGTTTTGGAATGTAGTCTTGCTGACTACATTGACACTGAAGACCGCAACGCGATGACAGTAATTAATGACCTCGATCAACATCATCAACATGACCTCTTTACCCTCTTTAGCATTATAGCTCTCTATCTTTACACAGAGTTTGATGATTTTGTTAACATTGCAAGAACCAAAGTATTGAAGCTGCACCACAGCCCGTACAGGAAAGAGGAGACTGAGATCTACATTCCCACACATAACTGATTCAAAGTTCAACACCGTTGGAAGAGGAAAGGAGAAACGCGGGTACTAGGTTGGGATGTTGTTCACAAAGGTAGCTGAATGCTCAACACAAAGAACATCAAGGAAGGTTGTTCCGCAGAGAATAGTGCACGAAGCATGGGAAGAGGCTCGTGTTGAGAATGAAGCCAAGAAAGAACAACTGCAGTTGACCATAATCCAAGCTATGGAGCAGGTCAAGACATTGGTAGACCATATGGGATTGGGGTAATCAAATTAAGGTATTAACGAGAAATCAGAAGAGCCAAGCGCGCAAAGAAGACCACCTATTACTAGATGTAAGTATCCGTGCATCTTGAGCCTTGAACCTAGCTACCTGATTTACCCAAATGAAATGGTTAAGGATGCACTAAAGACTGGGCGCCTCGATCTCAACATTGGGGCCTTACCCCTAGAGGACCTGAATGAGTTGCACATCAAAGTTGCAGAAGAAATTCGTGAGAGAGGCATCGCCTCATATGATAAGTGTGTGCAGTTAACTGAAGACATCAATCAGTTAAGGCAGGAATCAGATAACACCAAGCAAGAATTGAGTGCAACCAAGGAAAAGGGCTAGAAGCTGAAGGAAACCATTTCAGCTGTGTGCGCACACATAGAGGAATACGAGGAAGAAGATGATATGGAGGACATAATAAAGAAAATTGGGGCCAAGGTAGAGTCCCTTACTGCTGAGAAAATGGAAATGGAAACCACATACAAAGGAAAAATCGAAGAGTTGGAGGCTCGGCACCCTGTCATTCCGTCAGATCAGTGCCAAGCTCCAGTTGAGGACATACAATAACCATGGATGGCATTTTGTCGAAAGTGATGAAATTCCAAGACTTACATGAGTGGATAACTACAATAGTAACAGGGTTGAGCGAAGATCCTGTGCTATAGCAGGTAAGGGCAGAAGTAGAACATAAGCAGCAGCAGGTCGATGCTGCAAGTATGCAGATGAGGAATGCACCGGTGAGAGAGAAAGTGTAGATATTCAATGAGGTCAAGGACTTGCAGAAAGAGCTGGAAATACTAAGAGAGAAAGAACCTGCTGCAACGGACAGGCTGCAGCCTATTGAGCAAGAAGGCCTCGAATTAATGTTGCAATTCGATGCGAAGTTCGTAGAACTTCAGACAGTAGAAGGCACTATGCAGGAACAAATGGCTCGGGAGAAGGTCTCATAGGCTACTCTGGAGACACTTCAAGGGTTCGAACAGAAAGCCAAGAACGTAGTTGTGGAGTTGCAGCAAACTCTGCAAAGCTTCACAGTAAAGCTTGGGACGATGAAAGACGCGGCACCAGAGTCCGCAAGTGGAAGTGGCTCGGGACGAGCCATAGGTGAGTGTTAGGGGCCTGTTGGGCGGGGCCCAAGTGGGTTGGAAAATATAGAAGTATGGAAAATTGAGCATTGCACGCTGAGGCAGGAAGAGAAAGCAGTTTTGGTGACAGCATATTGTGCGCGGCGGCAGGCGACAAACAATTTGGGGTTTTGCGCGTGTCGCACGTTGGAAATGAATAAGGTACAGTCGCGCAGCAGGACGATGCACATAGTAGCTCATAAGCTACTTTTGGGAAGAACATAGGTAAAGGTCAGACGAGGATATGACCTAGTTTGGGTAAGGAATAGGTGGATGGCAGATGAAAGCGACTTGTTCAAACGTGTGGCGGAAAGTAGTTGAGAAGCTAGGCCATGACATCGATGGAGACAGGAAGGCAAAGGAGTGGAAAGGGACAGGCTATGATGTAGTTGTAATCGCTTGAAGGACTGTGGTTGTCAGAAGAGCATGTGAGCCATGAGTGGCCCAACTGGAGCACGCGGAGTAAGCTTTCAACGGTGATAGCTAGGGTGGTAGTTAGCCATGCCGGTTTTGTAGACCTAAGGGTTTTTTCTTACGAATTGTAAAGATATGCCTACGTGCATAATATATAAATAGGCATGATTTTATATGGGAAGGGGTTGTTGTTGGTTGGGTTGATGAACTCTTCATTTTGGTTAAGTATTGATTATTGTAGAATCTTGAGCTTAGATAGCCAGTGTAAAGGCTCTGTAGCTAAGTGTGTAGAGACCTATCTGAGAGCGAAGAGAGTCTGCAACTGAGTGCACAGACTAAGAACGGTTGTACTCTTCCCATTAA
This sequence comes from Larix kaempferi, assembly GCA_027924585.1. Taxonomy (NCBI): domain Eukaryota; kingdom Viridiplantae; phylum Streptophyta; class Pinopsida; order Pinales; family Pinaceae; genus Larix; species Larix kaempferi. Next base: position 8,986,280 of record BSBM01000799.1, on the reverse strand, counting down.
GAGCAATATTAACAACCGTTCTTGTGGACGTAGCCTCCATCCAGGGGGGTGAACCATGTTAAATTCTGTGTTGTGTGACCAATGAGTTTTTATGATTGTTTAATTGCTTGGTATGTATGTTTAATGCTGGAAACTTCTATATGTGATTGCTTTTATATGTATTCGCCGCAATGAATGGGAATAATATGTTAAGTAATGCATGCGCAGAGGACTGTTAAGTATTCAACATGTATGAATCTGTCGATTGGAATGTATGAAGCTATCTATTGGTCAAAGTAGTAAACACCGAATTTAAGCGCAGCGTTGGAGCACGCAGTAACGTATGTTATTAAACCATCCACAATTTACTAATAAGACTGGAATGGAGTAAAGGGATAAAGGACGATAAGTAGAATGGTTAGAATTGAACATCCTGTCAAGGATGTGCAGTCTCATGGATGCGTCGAGTCATTGAAGGTTGCTACGAGGTAGCTCTTGATAGCTTACTGTTGTAATGCAAAGGTATCCTGTACTGCACAGTCATTGGAGGTGCAAGCGCAGTTGTGCGCTGAAGGCGCAAGTTGGAGAGCGCAGTTGCGCATTGAAGTATCCCACGCGAAACAAAAGGTACATGCAGTATCTATCCATGCAACCCACAAGCCGTTGCATTGCTTATTGGCTTTCCACCCATTGCATCACCCGGTTGTGGAAAATTGATTCCACAAGCACCCCCTCCAGCTTCGCCTTGGGTGAGACCTCAGGCTGTGCGCAACCTATTGCCGAAAGGGCCGGTGAATTGGGGTTTTGTTGGTTCCTTGAACCGCGAAGTACTGGGGTCTACACAGGAAACCGCAAGAAGGTGATCGACGGCCAACAACAGTACCAAATTCAAAGGCACCTTATCGGATGAGTACTCTTGAATTGATAGAGTTGAAAGCACAATTACAGGAGTTATTGGAAAAAGGTTATATCCATTCGAGTGTGTCCCCATGGGGAGCACCGATGATCTTTGTAAGGAAGAAAGATCGCACATTCCAACTATGCATAGATTATAGAGAGTTGGACAAGGAAAATATAAAAAATCAGTATCCCCTTCCACAGATTGATGATCTATTCGATCAGGTTGGGGGTGCTACTGTCTTTTCAAAAATTGATCTAAGGTCAGGTTATCATCAAATCAGAATTAAAGAAGAAGATGTGCATAAGACAGCTTTCCATACTCGTTATGGAAATTATGAATTTGTGGTGATGCCATTCGGTTTGACGAATGCACCAGCCACGTTTATTTGCATAATTAATAATGTTTTCATCAAATACCTGGATAAATTTTTTGTAGTGTTTATTGATGACATACTCATCTATTTGAAGAACAAAAGTGAACATGAGGAACACCTAAAGTTGGTGTTGCAAGTTCTAAGAGAAAATCAGCTTTATGCAAAGTTATCCAAATGTGACTTTTACTAGGACCAAATACAATACTTGGGTCACATTATATCAGCCCAAGGTATTGCGGTGGACCTTGACAAAATCAAGGCCATAATGAGCTGGCCTACTCCCCAAAATGTAAGCGATGTTCTCTCTTTTATGGGATTATCCGGGTACTATTGCAAATTCATTGAGGGATTTTCCAAAGTGGCTCATCCTATCACCTCCCTTCAGAGGAAGGAATACAAGTTTCTTTGGACAACCAAATGTGAAGCTAGTTTCACAAAGCTGAAATAGTTGCTCACTTCTGATCCTAATCTAAAAGTGGATGATCCTTATGGTGACTTTGTTGTGTGCACGGATGCGTGCAAGGAAGGATTGGGAGGCGTGTTAACGCAAGATGGTTTACTAATCGGTTATGAGTCTAGAAAGTTAAAGATGCATGAAGTAAACTATGCAACACATGATTTAGAACTGGATGCAATAATTCATGCTTTAAGAAAGTGGCGACATTACCTTCTTGGAAAAAGGTTTGTACTTAAAACTGACCACATTGGGCTGAAATACATTTTTGAACAATCCAATCTGAATGGAAGGAAAGAAAGGTGGTTGGCTTTCTTAAGTGAGTTTGACTTTGAAATTCAACATATCAAAGGCAAAGAAAGTAAAATAGCTGACACACTTAGTAGACGCATGCACATACTAACTATGGCTTTAGTAGCAGTTTTCAATCTAATTTAGTGTTGCAGATCCGGACAACAGCTGAAAAAGACCAAACATATCTGAATTTAAGACAGAAGTGTCTTGCAGAAAATTCAGATCAGCAAGCAACAAATTACAACATGTCTAGAGATGGGTTGTTGATCTTTAAAAACAGACTGTACATACCGGATCAGGCAGATTTAAAACTATTAATTCTAGATGTGTTTCACAAAAGGCCATATTCTGTCCATCCAGGTTATTAGAAAATGATAAAAGTTGTTAAAAAAAACACTATTGGCCCAGATTGAAATCTAAGATTGCTGAGTACATCGCAAAATGTATGGACTTTCAGCGGGTGAAAGTGGAACATCAACATCCAGCTGGTTTGTTACATCCTATACCAATACCAGAATGGAAATGGGAAACCATTTCTATGGATTTTATCACTGGGTTGCCTAAAAATAGCAAATCATGGTTGTAGTGGACAAGTTGACTAAGGCAGCACACTTCATACCAGTCAAATCCACATTCAAAGCAATATGCATTGCAGAGGTTTTCATGAAAGAAGTCTTCCAACTCCATGGAATCCCCAAGGTGATTATATCCATTAGGGATACAAAGTTCACTTCACATTTCTGGAAGGAATTATTTAAAGGTTTGGGGACTAAACTAAGTTTTAGTGCCGCCTACCATCCTCAAACAGATGGGCAAACCGAAAGGGTGAACCAAGTCCTAAAGGACATGCTTCGCTTGTATGTCATGGACAATCCAAAGCAGTGGGAAAATTACCTACATTTGGATGAATTTGCCTACAACAATGGGTACCAAACCTCTACAGGAATGAGTGGATTCGAATTTTTGTATGGCAAAAAATGAAAAACCCCTATGACTTGGGATGATCCGGTAAATCGGATTGTGATGGGTCCTGAAATGTTAGCTGAACTAGAAAAAATTGTGCAAAAAGTAAAAACAAACTTAAAAACTGCTCAAGACAGGCATAAAAACTATGTTGATCTGCATAGATAACATAAAGAATTTGAAATCGGGGATCATGTATTCCTAAGGGTGAAAGCAAAGAAAATTTCTTTGAGCTTTGGAAAGGTTTCCAAACTTGCACCAAGATTTTGTGGTCCTTTCCAAATACTTGCTAGAGTAGGACCTGTTGCTTATCAGTTAGCTTTACCAACAAAATTTAATGTACATGATGTGTTTCATGTTTCATTGCTGAAGAAATATGTATATGATCCTAAGCATATTGTGAATTGGCATGTGATTCAGGTGGAATCAGAAGGAGACTTCCAGACAGATCATATTTGCATACTAGATCGCAAAGAGGTGGTACTTCGGAATCGAACCATCGTTAAGGTAAAAGTGTAATGGGAGCACTATAATCCTGAAGAGGTCACCTAGGAAATGGAAAGGGAAATGCGAGCAGCATACCTTTCCTGTTCGAAGAAGTACATGACACAAATTGAATTTGATTTATGCTATTTGTTGTTTTTGCAAGACTGTTTAACACTGAGGACGATGAAAACTTAAGGGGAGGAGAATGTAATACCCTAAATGCTGGACTTTAACCGTTTTACATTTTTGCTAAGTATTATTTCATTTTATTTAGGTGACTTTAGAAATCTGATAAATTGATTTCTAATGACCATGTGGACCAGCACATAATGAGTTGGGAGTCACAGTCCCCTATGGGTTGGAGGGAAAATTCCAATTAAAATAATAATAAGAAATTATTATTGGAGAAAAATGGCAAACCCTAAAGAAAAGATTTGAGAGACTAATGAAATAAAAGAATTCATAAAATGAGAAATTTCACACCTAAGAGAATAAAAAGTGAAACTCATTAAAACACTTCATTATGCACATTCTCAGGAGCATCAACACACAAGAGAAATGGGAGCTGGGAAAAACAATGAATAGAGACAAATGAAGACAAGTGAATGAGGATAGATTTGGGAGTACCAAACTGGTCCAGATTAAGAGGAATCAGATAGCTGGGTATTGGCTTGGACACTTAATTGTGTGTAGGTAGGAGAACTACCCCAAGCTTGCCGGAGCACTGCACTTACTCTGAATAGGTTGTGTTTAATTGATTCTCTTAATGTCTGAGGCTTAAAAGGCCCTGAAGCATCTTGGAGCTCAGGAGTACTGAGTTGGATGATGGGTTGCCTGCTACCACTGAAATATCCTAAATAACTTGGGGAGCAAGTGAAGGTTAATTTAAAATATTTACTCTAAACATGGGGGACTCTGAACTCAACTCGGGGGTGTCCTGAAAGCAAGGAGATCTTGCTGGTTAAAGGCTAGGAGGTTTGTGCTTGGTCCCACTGGTCATCAGATTTCAGATAAGTTTATCTGCTTCCCTATTGGATAAAATTTTATGGACAGTAATGGATTTTTTTTATATTTATTCCTGGAACTACTGTTGAATGGTTTACTATTCAGATCTGTTTATATGTATATTGTTAGACTTATTTCTGAGTGTAGATCTGCCATAAATTCCTAGATATCTATGATATGATACAGGTTTATGATCTAAGTTGAAATGTCTGAAATATTTATAGCTCATGTTTGATGTATGAATGGATTAGTTCTGGTGCATTCAAGTAGACAGAAATATGATTAAATAATGGGTGATAAGCCTGAGATAGGAACCCTAGAGTAATTTGTGTGTTTTAAATGCTAACCTAGGGTTATATATACGCATTTTAGATAGAATACATTTACTTCTATCTTATTGATAGAACTTTGTTATATCTTTTATGGTGTAAATCAGGAAGACATGTAAACCGAGAGGTTTACATGTCAAGCCTTAAATATTTATAAACCCTCATTCCATTTTTTTTATAGATCAACCCAGAAAGGGGATATTGATAAATATGATATTTGTTTCTAACTGTTTTAATGGAATGATGATTCTAAATCTAGTATATATTCATGTTACAAATAGGTATATTAAGACTTGTATTCTAGATTGGACAATCGCGTTCATTTGCTAAGTTAATTTTCTATGTATGCATTTTTGTATAAACTTCATCTTAAAACTCGCTTGGGGTTTCTACATATTGCATGCATTTGATACCTTTAATATGTGATGCATATTAATTCGAGAAGGTCCTTTTATCATGTAGATTCATTTTAATTACAGTAGCGATTTATATAATTATTAATGCCTATGTTATCGGCAGAGTTAGAGTCACGATACTCTTCTCAGATTCAGGTCGTGGTCCAGGGAATGGAACCCACTTTAATGCAATATATATATATATATATTACAGAGTCAAGTAGTATATATAGCTAAGGGTTTAACCGTACATTTCCATTCCAACATTTTATGACACCATCATTTACACGGTCTGTGCTTTTAATAATAAATAACACTGCATATTAACATTCAAAACGATTTTCCTTTTTAGTGCATCTACCATGAATTTATGAGTATGTTGATGGCTATGTTCGAGGATCAGTTTTGGATCACCGAGCCGCTTCACTTTGTACAGTGCTGCATTTACAACTCCAGAAACGAATCTATATACATATGCATATAATGCAACTACATAAAACATTTATGCATTTTGGTTATGATCGGGGAGTATTATGGAACAACATTCATTTGCATATTATACACATGCTTACTATATATGTATATACCAAAACGATTCGGAGAAACAAGTCGAGTGCGACTCGATGCACATAGTTACCATGTTTAACCTATACAAATAAATATATATATAAGTATGTGCTTTGAGGAATATATTATTTCACTAATCAATTGAATGCTGTAACATATCATCTAACCATTTCGAAACCAGTGAATAATGCACAGACATTATGGGTGAAAATGATACAAGTATTATCCCATTGCTGGATTCAAACGAGTTAACCATTCCACATGTAAAAAGATGAATGCAACACGATTCGCATCCTAACTCTGTTCATTTAGTAAAAGAGGAAAACAGAGGCCGAGAGCATCCACATAATTTCTGCACTGTAACAAAACAAACTGATGCTTAAACGTTTCATATTTCAAATGCATTCATTATTTACAAACAAAATAATACAGTCTAGAGCTATCGCTCTTCCTTTCAACACTTAAATCCCTTCACGGGTCATGCCAAAATGAGACAATGCTAAACCAGTCACGCCCAACGTGGCCAAGCCACCCAGGTTCAAGTTCGATGAAGTATTGTTCCCCTTACAAGTTACAAGACTTACATTACTTTCACCTACAGGCTGGGAGCCATTCACAGCTAATCACAGTTGCATGCAATAGCAAGGATGGCCAAAAGCCCTGTTGCAGTGAGCAGACAAGAGAACCAAGAGTCTTAAGTAACCCATCCAAACCGACAGGGTAGTTTCAATCGAAGGACCAAGGATGACAGGTTACCTAGCCACCTTTGCAGTTGGTTCTTCATTCCTAGTCATAGAGACAACATCGAACGACCCAGCACGCCCTCGGTCTTGTAGTTCCTGCGTTAAGAAGTGTCAAGCATAGCAGTTAATCGTTGTAGTAACTATTTTTCATATGTAAAAAGTAAAAGTTACAACGAAACTAGTGGTGCTATAACAACTTACAGTTGGGTCAACCCTACGTGAGGCCCAAGCTAGGGTTGTTCTATACCTGCACAAGAAACGCAATAAGTTAATTGGTGACAACATATTACTCTTATAATAGAACAACGAAGTAAGTTGCGATATTTGCTGAAAGGATGAATTATTCTTACTTGTGATATGTGTAACCCAAGCAACCCTGCTGGTAGCTACCTCACATAGAGTGTGGGAGTGTGGTGGGAGCATCCCCTCCCTGGTTCAGAAATGAACGCCATGCTTGGAGCAGGAGTGCTCGAAGGAGCTTGTCGAATGTCAAATGAGCAGCCAAAATTGCAAGGTAGGGTTTTGTGCATCAAGGAAACATTGGTGTGAGGAGTGGCGACCTCTGAACCCGGTCACTTGTTCATTTAATTATAGAGTACCTCATAAGATCTGGTGCCAATAACCACAGCTAAGATCAACGGCGCCTTTTCTTTCACAAGTCCCAAGCTGGAGACCCAGATCGTGATCGACGGCCATGGGTCACTCTACATTCAATTCAACCTGCAGTCGAACGTTAATGCAGGATTGCATTGGGAGTTGGCACTTCGTGCGAAATCCAACATGTAACGTCCCCATTTTGACCCTATTGCATTAAAATTGTAAATGATGTAAATATCGTTATTAAATCATGGTGAGGAGCTCAAGGCCAAGGCCCTGCCATTGATTTATCTTTTTATTGCACCGAGTGAAACGAGGTTCTCTACAGCCCAGTATGAGGGGGATGTTGTAACATGTGTGAGTTTGTCGAGTTTGTCGATTGTAGTATGAGGGAGATGTTGTAACATGTGTGTTTGTTGAGTAACATAACAAAGTAATAACAAAATATAATTTAAAATATTGTTTGGTCGGCCATTAATAAAAAAGACGTGTATTTTCTAAATATTTCCGAAATGAAATCATTAACTATATAAATAGGCAAGCTATTAACTCTATAAACATTACATCGTCATGTAACATTTGTTACTAACAAAATAATTAAATTATGGAAAGTATTTTAAAAAAATCCATGTTGGTTCATAAAATAAAATATTATGAAAATTAATTAAAAAATAGATGTTCATTTATAAAATAAAAACTTAAAACTTAAACCCGGATCTATCAATCACGAGAGATCAAATTTCTTGAGTTTAAATTTAAAAAAAACATACACCTCAAGAAATTGGATCCCTCTCGGTGCTTGATAGATACGGGTTTAAGATGGATCTATGTTGGTGTATCAACAATTAAAATCGGTGCATATGGTTCTTGTGCTAGACAGGCACAATGTAAATTAAGACATCATGTAACTATGAATTTTAATGAAATACCCACAATTAGCTATGCAATGCAACAAAGAGATGGGTGCATAATTTTTATAAGGATTAGGGAGGGAAATTATTCAAACCCTTGAGCCAATGGTGCTAACCCATGTGTCAATGAGAAAACCCATAAACCCTCAACTACCCATTTTGGCTTATGCACCCAATCATTAAATTCTTCCAAGAGTTGGTTGAGGCAGTTAATGCCTTGGGAGTGGAGAGGTAAGCAGCCAATTTCATGCATGGGAAAGCCATCAACCTGGGAATTCGTAATTTTTCTTCTTGGGCAAGAAAACACCCACGAAATGCTTCCCAAAGCCATCTTTCACCCATGGATTTTTACCTCTCACGCAGTCTGAGCTAGCTGGGTTTTCCCCATCACGTTTTTCACCATTTTTCTTGCATTTTCCATGCCCGGGAACTCGTTTCTGTTTTGCACAATGGATGGGGGAGGAGGACCACGATTTGGGGCTGTTATGGAGGTCATTTTTTCCCCATAATGTCCATGGACATTTTTCTGAAAACGGATTTGGTTTCCAGGGTTGTTCCCCATCTTCCATTTTCGTTTTTGGGTTTCCCACGTTTTTCTGAAGCTAATTAAAACCCCATCTTTGGGCATATCACTGTAAAAACGTTTCTTCATGCCCAACACTTATACTTTTGTTGTTATGTGCATCCCTGTTTTGGTTTGAACCTGTGAACAAGAAATTTGGAGTGGTAGTGGACAGAATTGGCTTGATAAACCTAGTGGGGAAAAATAACCTCTCAAGAAGATCAAGAGGGTTTTGGCTACTTTTCTATGCACACCCTGAGAGCACTAGAAAGGAAGGTATGGCTTGAGGGACTGTGTAGCAGTGAAGAGAATACTTCCTTGTGTTGGGTGTGTAGGTATTGTGGGTGCCAAGCTGGATAGAACTTGTAGAGGTATCCATGGCTCTGTGGTTGAGCTCACTAGCTTAGCAATTCTTCCTTTTCCATCTCCTAGCAGCCTGATAAACCCAACTTCTGATTGGCTTGGCTGATTTTGGTGTATTTTGGCTATGTGTTAGTTTGTTGTTCCCTTCTTCCTTGTAGAAATCATGCCCAGCTCGGGGGTGGCAGTTGTATCAAAAGATTGATAAGCACAATTGGCCTATGGTTGGGTGGAACATTGCAGATGCATAGCTGGTTGCTCAAGGACTACTTTGTTTTAAGATAAGTACTCTCATGTGCTAATTCTGTATTGTTTTAATTGATGAATGACATGAATATATTGAATATATGATGGATGTGTAATAGAATTTAATTCTGCTGTGTTTTTCAAATATTTATGCATTTTCAAATGTCCATCTTCATTTTATATGAATCTTTGTTTACTTAATGGATATGGGGCTAGATGTCCGTAATTAGAGTGAGGTTCTCTCCCTTGCTTGGTCTGATGGGAGGGGACGTTATAGAATGGTATCAGAGCTATAGGCTACAGCATTGGGCCTCTATGGGCTAAGTATGATCACAGTTACAAGGGAAGATCCCCTTCTAAACACCACAGATTACCATGTTGGGCCTTCATAGAGATGTAAATCATTGTGTGTATATGTATGTAGTATTTGAAATTAAAATGAATTAGAGAAACCTGAAGATCTCATGGATTCTATTGATTAGAATGGGAAATCATTTCCATGATTGTTCTAGGGATTCTTGCAAAACTATTGCATTAATTTCATGCTATGAAAGTGAGGAAGGAGGGAGAAAATCCCTTTTCTTAGGTGCAAGTTCTTGGCATCCTTTCACTGTTCTTCTATATGCAAACTAGGATCTGTAAGTAGCTCACCTCTATAAGAAAATGAAGGACGTATTTTAAGAAAAGAATTTTATCTGTCTTTGAAAATTTTGCATAAAAATTTCTAACTGTTTTCTGAGTTTTCTGCTAAGGGCTGTGGCGGCGGCGAAAGTTAGGCTAACTTTCTATGCGCACGGCGGCGAAAGTTAGACTAATTTTCTGTGCGGGCAGCGGCGAAAATTGAGTCAGCAAAATAGTTGTTAATTCGATGCCGAAAGATAGAAATTTTTTTTTCAAAATTTTGCCTAAGGGCTATGGCGGCAGCGAAAGTTAAGCTAACTTTTTGAGTGCATGGAGGTGAAAGTTAAGTTAACTTTCTACGCGCGCGACAACGAATTAGCTGTTAAAATCTGCGCCGAAGGGAAGCAGTCGGCGGTCGCAGGGTTGGCGGTCGGAGATTGTAACAATAATTTTGCGCAACGAGCAGCGGAGATGTTGCTAATTCTGCGCCGAAAGGGAAGAGAAAATTCAATTTTTTTTTCTAAGTGTTTCGAAATTTTTTCCTAAAGGCTGTGTCAACGAAGTTAAGGTTAAACTTCTACGTGCATGGCGGCAGAATTAACGTTAACTTATGTGTGCACAACGGCAGAATTAACGTTAATATCTACGATGCACGCGACGGAAAACTTGGTGATAGGAGCCACGCCACCCGCGACAATTTTAAGGATAAAATCTGCGACGTGCACGGCGGAAAAAATAACCTTAACATCCCCGACACGGGCAACACTATTTAAGCTAAATTTACGTGACAATGACGGCCATTTTAACCTTAGAAATTGCGCCAAACTGGAAAAGTCTATGATTGGACAAAGTTGTCAATATGGGATTTACCCACATACATGCAATTAATTTATAGCATTATAATGCAACTAACAGTTGTGTTTATAAACACATTTTGCATAATTATAGTCACATCAAAGCAACATTCCAGATAAGTGTAGTTGTTGGAAAGTTCTGGTCTTGGTTGGGCTAAGAATATCAACATCATGGATGATGCACAAAATCCCTATGAGCCTGAGACAGATGCCATGGGAAAAAATATACATGTTGAGAATGCTGAAACAGAATCCAATGGGAGAAGAAATCGAGAGACTCCTCCAGATATTGCAACCACCATTAGGAGCCTAAGGGTGGAGTTGCAAAGCTATAGAGAAGATAATGAAAGGATGATTAAAGATCATGAAGAACAAAATCAGTTGAATGCATCCATGCTGCAGAGTTTGACAGACATCCAAAGGCAAATAAACTCTGGGCATCAGACATCAAATCTAGAAAAGAGTGGGAGTAGTTCAGGGACAAATTCCCGCAAGAGGTCCAATATCTCAAGAAGAGTTTCTAGAGACAGAACCTATACTCCAGAAATCTCTTCTAGTGGATCATCTGACTTCGAAGGATCCATTGAGGGTTCAAGCTCTTCATCTTGCAAGAATAAGAGGAAGAGGCATTACAAGAACAATTCACACGGGGAATTTAAGAAGGAAAAACCTCCTACATTTGATGGAGAGGTAAAATCTGGTCAAGAAGCTGAAGCTTGGCTTCTTGGGATGAGAAAGTATTTCCAAGTCCAAGAATACTCTAGAAATATGAAGGCAAGGGTCGCCATCTTCAACTTGAATGGAAGAGCATCTATATGGTGGGAACACATCAGGAAAGTGAAGAAGATCAATGAAATAAATATTGGGTGAAAGCAGTTCAAGAAATAATTCAAGCAAAAGTACCTCTCTGATAGGTACTATGATGACAAGATCAAAGAGTTCCATGAGCTGAGATTGGGACAATTGACCATGGAAGAGTATGCAAACAAGTTCTTGGAACTGCTAAGGTATGTCAAGTATATTCGAGATGATAAGGTGAAAATTCAGCATTTTCTAAGTGGGATACCCCAGTCATATAAAGATAGGATTGAATTTGATGAGCCCCGAACTCTAGAAGAGGAAATAAGGAAGGCCAAGTATTGGTATGATCAAAACAAAAGCAAACCTGATTTACATAAGGCATGGAAGGACAAGAAAAATGAGAAGTTTGACCAAAGGAAGAAAGGTTTCAAACCTCCTCATACCAGAAATCAGCAAAGGAAACCATCACAGGTTGTGACTAAGCCAACTAGGATGATGGGAGACAAGCCAAGAGATCCAAAGGAGCCAAGAGAACCACGTCAATGTTGGGGTTGTGGAGGAGACCACATGTGTAGGAATTGTCCACATCGGAATGGGAATGCAAATCAAGTTCACAACATCCAAGGAGCTGAAACTGTGGGTCAAGTGGCGAGGACAATTCCTAGAATATATGCAGCACTAGACAACCGCTAGGCAGATCATCAATCAACTGTTGTTGAAGTTGAAGGTAAGATTGCTAAGCAATATGTTTCTATTTTGATTGATCTTGGATCTTCTCACAGTTATATCACTCCTAAAATTGTTGAGATTTGTGCTTTTAAGAAGTCCAAGCATAGTAAATCATGGTTAGTTCAACTAGCTACTGGAACCAAGAGAAAAGTCAGTGAAATTGTAGAGAAATGTCCCTTAGAGATGGATGGGCTATTCACTTATGAAGATCTGAATATTTTGCCACTTGGTTCCTATGATATTCTCATTGGAATGGATTGGTTAGAGGCACACAGGGTTAAACTTGACTGCTACAATAAAACTTTTGAATGCATGGACGAAGAAGGAAACCCAAGGGTTGTAACAGGCTTTCCAAAGGTGACTTCTGTTAGGCAGGTTCCAGCCATGTAGTTGAAGAAGTTCTGTAGGAAAGGTTGTCAATTGTATGTAGCCCATGTTTTGGTGGCAACAAAAAATAAAAATCCTATGTTAGAGGACTATCATGTATTGCAGGAATTCAGGGACGTTTTTCCTGATGAGATTCTGGGACTTCCTCCAAAGAGAGACATTGATTTTACAATTGAACTTATGCCAGGAGCAGCACCAGTGTCTAAGACACCATACAGGATGAGTACACCGGAATTGCTAGAATTGAAAATGCAATTACAAGAGTTGTTGGAAAAGAAATATATCAGGCCAAGTGTGTCCCCATGGGGAGCACCTATTCTATTTGTGAAAAAGAAAGATGGAACACTTAGGTTATGTATTGACTACAGGCAGTTGAACAAGGTCACTGTGAAGAAGAAATACCCATTGCCCTGAATTGATGACCTTTTTGATCAAATGAAAGGAGCAAAGGTATTTTCAAAGATCGACTTGAGGTCTGGTTACCATCGGGTAAGAATCAAAGAGAAAGATATTCATAAGACAACCTTTAGAACAAGGTATGGACACTATGAGTTTGTAGTGGTACCATTTGGTCTCACAAATGCACCAGCTACATTCATGTGTCTCATGAATAGTGTTTTTAGCAAGTATTTGGACAAGTTCATTCTTGTATTTCTAGACGACATTCTCATCTATTCTAAGAATGAAGAAGAGCATAAAGAACATTTGAGAATGACATTGCAATTGCTAAGGGAGAATAAGCTGTATGCAAAGTTAAGCAAATGTGATTTTTACAAAGATAAAATTCATTATTTGGGTCACATTATCTCAGACAAAGGAATATCGGTGGACCCTGAGAAGATTGAAGCCATTATGAATTGGCCAACCCCAAGGGATGTGACAGATGTGAGATCTTTTATGGGCCTTGTTGGTTACTACAGGAGGTTTATTGAAGGATTCTCCAAGGTCGCAAACCTGATCACTTCTTTGCAAAAGAAGGGAATAAAGTTTGAATGGTCACCAAGATGTGAGGAAAGTTTCCAACGGTTGAAGAATCTTCTTACAAGTGCACCAATTTTGAAAATTGTAGACCCAGAAAAAGACTTTGTGGTATGTACCGATGCATGCAATCAAGGAATTGGAGGAGTCCTTATGCAAGACAACCACGTGGTATGCTATAAGTCGAGGAAGTTGAAGGAGCACGAGAAAAACTATGCTACTCATGATTTAGAACTTGCAGCCATAGTACATGCTTTAAAGATGTGGAGGCATTATCTAATGGGCAGGAAATTTGAATTAAGGACAGACCATTGTGGTCTGAAATACTTCTTTGATCAGCCAACTTTAAATGCTAGGCAATCTAGATGGTTGGAATTTTTGTGTGAATTTGATTTTGAGATCAAACACATAAAACGGAAAGAGAACAAGGTGGCTAATGCACTTAGCAGGAAAGTACATGAAATGCATGTGGCAGCGCTTAGCACTTTCCAACCAAATTTGAGGCAGTAGATTGTTAACCATATTGTTGAGGACGAAGTGTATGTGCAGATAAAGGACAAATTGCAGCAGCAAAACCTTGAAAAGAATTTTGAAGGCTATCATTTGGAAGAAGACAGACTTCTTACCTACAAGAATAGAGCCTATATTCCAAATGTGGCAGATTTGAGGAGGATTGTTATGGATGAAATCCATAAAGCTCCATACTCCGATCACCCAGGATATCAAAAAAAAATCGCTACAACAAGAAAATATTATTTCTGGCCAGGAATGAAGAAGGATGTCGCCGAATACATTTCCAGGTGCATGAAGTGTCAGCAGGTGAAGGTTGAACACCAACACCCAGCAGATTTATTGCATCCATTGCCAATTCCAGAATGGAAATGGGAAGTAATTTCCATGGATTTTATTACAGGATTGCCAATGACTGTGAGACAATATGATTCCATCATGGTGGTGGTGGACAAGTTAACAAAGGAAACACATTTTATACCGGTTAAGTCCACACATAAAGCCAATGCCATTGCAAATATTTTCATGAAAGCAATTTTCAGATTACATGGATTACCTAAGGAAATAATTTCTGATAGGGATACCAAGTTCATTTCCAATTTTTGGAAAGGTCTCTTTGTAGATTTGGGTACACAGTTGAGCCTTAGTACCGCGTACCATCCTCAAACAGATGGGAAAATAGAAAGAGTAAATCGGGTGCTTGAAGACATGCTTCACATGTATGTAATGGAAAAACCATCCAAGTGGGAGGATTATCTACACTTGGTAGAGTTTGCATATAACAATGGGCAGCAAGAATCATTGGGAATGAGTCCATATGAGGCTTTGTACGGAAGAAGGTGCAAGACACCAATGACTTGGGACAATCCAGTGAACAGAATTGTACTTGGGCCATAATTGCTTAAGGAAATGGAGCAAGAGGTTGCAAAGATCAGGCAGAATTTAAAAACAGCCCAGGATAGACAGAAAAGCTATGCAGATAAGCATAGGGTACTTAGGGAATTCAGTGTCGGGGATCATGTGTATCTTAGAGTGAAGTCAAGGAAGAGTTCTTTGAATCTTGGGAGTTGTGCCAAGCTATCATCTAGATATGGTGGGCCATTTGAAGTGCTTGAAAGAATAGGGCCAGTTGCATATAGACTTGCATTTCCTGCTAGCACTAGAGCTCATAATGTGTTTCATGTCTCTTTGCTTAAGAAATATGTACATGATCCTAACCATGTGATTAATTGGGATGTGATCCAGGTGGAACCCGAGGGAGAGTTCCAAACCGATCCATTACGCATCCTAGACAAGAAGGTATCATTGCTCCGGAACCGAGCCGTCGGACAAGTAAAGGTGCAATGGAAGCACTACAGTCCCGATGAGGCTACATGGGAGCTGGAGGATGCCATGAGAGTGGCATATCCATTTTTGTTCAATTTTGATGAGCATTGATGACAGTGATAATGTAAGGGAAGGGGAATGTAACGTCCCCATTTTGACCCTATTGCATTAAAATTGTAAATGGTGTAAATATCGTTATTAAATCATAGTGAGGAGCTCAAGACCAAGGCCCCGCCATTGATTCATCATTTTATGTATCAACAATTAAAATCGGTGCATATGGTTCTTGTGTTAGACAGGCACAATGTAAATTAAGACATCATGTAACTACGAATTTTAATGAAATACCCACAACTAGCTATGCAATGCAACAAAGAGATGGGGGCATGATTTTTATAAGGAATAGGGAGGGAAATTATTCAAACCCTTGAGCCAATGGTGCTAACCCATGTGTCAATGAGAAAACCCACAAACCCTCAACTACCCATTTTGGCTTATGCACCCAATCATTAAATTCTTCCAAGAGTTGGTTGAGGTGGTTAATGCCTTGGGAGTGGAGAGGTATGGCAGCCAATTTCGTGCATGGGCAAGCCATCAACCTGGGAATTCGTATTTTTACTTCTTGGGTAAGAAAACACCCACGAAATGGTGCCCAAAGCCATCTTTCACCCATGGATTTTTCCCTCTCACGCAGTCTGAGCTAGTTGAGTTTTCCCCATCACATTTTTGACCATTTGTCTTGCATTTTCCATGCCTGGGAACTCGTTTCTATTTTGCACAATGGATGAGAGAGGAGGACCATGATTTGGGGCTGTTATGGAGGTTGTTTTTTCCCCAGAATGTCCATGGACGTTTTTCTGAAAACAAATTTGGTTTCCAGGGTTGTTCCCCATCTTCCATTTTTGTTTTTGGGTTTCCCACATTTTTCTGAAGTTAATGAAAACCCCATCTTTGGGAATCTCATTGTAAAAACGTTTCTTCATGCCTAGCACTTATACTTTTGCTGTTATGTGCATCCCTGTTTTGGTTTGAACCTGTGAGCAAGAAATTTTGAGTGGTAGTGGACAGAATTGGCTTGATAAACCTAGTGGGGAAAAATAACCTCTCAAGAAGATCAAGAGGGCTTTCGCTACTTTTCTATGCACACCCTGAGAGCACTAGAAAGGAAGGTATGGCTTGAGGGACTGTGTAGCAGTGAAGAGAATACTTCCTTGTGTTGGGTGTGTAGGTATTGTGGGTGCCAATATGGATAGATCTTGTAGAGGTATCCATGGCTCTATGGTTGAGCTCACTAGCTTAGCAATTCTTCCTTTTCCATCTCCTAGCAGCCTGATAAACCCAACTGCTGATTGGATTGGTTGATTTTGGTGTATTTTGGCTATGTGTGAGTCTGTTGTTCCCTTCTTCCTTGTAGAAATCATGCCCAGCTCGGGGGGTGGCAGTTGTATCAAGAGATTGATAAGCACAACTGGCCTATGGTTGGGTGGAACGTTGCAGATGCATAGCTGGTTGCTCAGGGACTACTTTGTTTTAAGATAAGTACTCTCATGTGCTAATTCTGTATTGTTTTAATTGATGAATGACATGAATATCTTGAATATATGATGGATGTGTAATAGAATTTATTCTGCTGTGTTTTTCAAATATTTATGCATTTTCATATGTCCATCTTCATTTTATATGAATCTTTGTTTACTTAATGGATATGGGGCTAGATGTCCGGAATTAGAGTGAGGTTCTCTCCCTTGCTTAGTCTAATGGGAGGGGACGTTACACAGCATGGCTAGCTGGAGTACGAGCGAGTGTTGGCCCATATGCTAAGTATTGAACCACGTTGTTTCCATGTGGAGCCACCTTCCAGGAAAGGTACTCCAGGGTTTAAAACTTTGGTTCAAGCTTTGTGTAGTCTGCGTGGCAAGAGTAAAAGTTACACACAGTCACCACATATTCTTTGTTATGCAACGTTAAACCATAGCATATGTATTGAGAACCTTAGCATGTTATACGATTGCATTGTGGCGTAAGTTTCATACGAAGGCCAAGGTTGGGCTGGTCGTATGCACATAGTGACATGGTGGTAGGGTTTGCATATGCCAAGGTCCAACATGGTGTTGACCTGGCCATGCGCTTAACCTTAAGTCGTATTACATTACAATGATTTTGCATTAAGTTATACCGTAATGTATTCATTTTATCCTAAGTCCATTGTAATGGCAATTCCATATGCTATGATAGCGTTTGAGGTATATACGAGCACTTAATTTTTATAGTGTGAGCGCTAGGTTGTGGCTTAAGCTTGTGGTTAGACCTTGGGTCAACCTATAAGCACTTAATTTATATATATTTATATATATTAGGTTATAATATATATATATATACTTTACATTGTATTAAGTTGTAACATACGTATATAGTTTACAACATCTCAAGTTATAAATATATATATATTAGGTTGTAATATATATATATATATATATATAGTTGACATTGTATTAAGTTTATATTATATTGTAAATTGATTTAATATTGTCATTTATGTTTTATGTTGGTATAATGTAAGTGACTATGGCATATTGCACTTTATTCTAGTGGTTATCAAGTTAATGCTAGGGCTTGGTGAAGTATTAATGCATAAGGTATATGTATAACATATAGCTATGTAGGTTAAAATTATATTGACATTAATACTATACTAGTGATAGTTAATAATTAATAACATATTAATGACATTAATATAGTTATTAATTGAAGTATTAATGTTGCTTATGTAAATTTCATATTGTCGCAAAATGTTTAGTATGTCATCATTATACTTCTGGTAGATATTTGAATTGGTGACTAACGCAGTGACGTATAGGCACGTTGCCATGGTTGGCACTTGTTTGAAAAGCGACAAAAGAAGTAATGATGATTAATGCACACACAATTAGAATATTAATAAGTAGGTTGTGACAAAAGCTAGTGTGTGTATTTCTGCATTTGTTTGATTGGTTAGGATCTTTTTCAAAAAAAAAAAATCGCGTAGAAGAGACGTGACAAACATGCCCTTGAGTGTTATAATTTTACACTAGATGAAGATGAAAATGAAGACCCTCGTGACGTGAATATACCAGAATATGAAGGAAAACACGATGTACAAGGACCTGATTTGGAAATTCCATATATGAGTAACCCCATTAAGAAAAAAATATATTAATATTAGCACAGATGAAGAACCAAAGTTTGTCTCTATTGGAGATTATTGGGATGAATAAAAAGTGGGACGGATCACAAACCTACTGCGCGAATATCAGG
Source organism: Larix kaempferi (assembly GCA_027924585.1). NCBI lineage: Eukaryota > Viridiplantae > Streptophyta > Pinopsida > Pinales > Pinaceae > Larix > Larix kaempferi. The sequence goes on along the minus strand of BSBM01000799.1, from coordinate 8,967,615 downwards.
ATTTGTTTCCTACCAAGTTTTCTTAAATGAAAGGCATTTTAGGTGACTTGGGAGTTATGAAAATACCTCTCAAGCATGATGCGAATCCTATCAAACAACAACCTTACAGATTGAACCCTTGATATAGAGAAAGAGTGAAAGCAGAAATTGATAAAATGTTGGAGGCAAGGATGATTGAACCAATAGAATGGATAAGTCCCATTGTGAATCAAGACAAGAAAGATAAAGGGGAAATTAGAATTTGTGTGGATCTTAGAAAATTGAATTATGCATCTATGCATGACCCATTTTCGAATCCATTCACAGATGAAGTACTATATAATGTAGGTGGACAGGAAGTTGTCATGCCCATGGAATACATAGTACCAAGTTTGAGAATTGCAACATTCACAGACATGGATGATGCTGAAATAATGGATGAGAGACTGTTGCAGATGATCGAATTGGAGGAAGACCGCTTTATTGCAGGATTTCACCAACAAGTGCAGAAAGCAAGAGAAAAGGTATGGCATGATAGACATATCAAACACAATTTCTTCTAGGTAGGAGACCTTGTTCTCCTCTATGATAGCAAATTTTTAAAATTTCCTGGAAAATTTAGAATGCATTGGTTAGGGCCTTACACTGTTAAACATGTTACTAATGGTGGCACATTATAGTTAGCCACATTAATTGGAAAAAAATTACAAGGACTTGTCAATTGGAGTAGGTTAAAGCCTTAAAGGGATGTCCCTACTCCTACAAATAGAAATTAGAGAATGAAATGGATTTTAAGTGTCAAGCGCAGTTGAAATTGGGCACTAAACAGAGAGTAGAGTCTGCACACAACAGTTTTGGCATAATGCAAAGTTCACAGATTTGAAGATGTGTTGCGAAGCACACATAGAAAGTCATGTTCTGAAGTAAAGAAGGGGATAGTGTTATGAAGTTCCATCAAGAGAAGGGTAATGTGAAATAAGCTTCGCCACTTACCTGATCTTTGGTGAAGCTAGAGTAAACTAGCCGTTACAATTTTGTTCGGAAACTAGCTGTTATACAATACTTTTCAGAAACCAGATTTTTTTTCCGCATTAAGGCATACTTTTATGTTGAAGACAAGTTTAATGAAAGGAAAGGAATAGGATCTAAGCTATATTTGGACAACGGACATAGCATTTAATGTTGAATTAGCCATTTTTTAGGCGTGTCTCAGTTTGGGTTATGGTTTTAAATAGTAAAGAAGCGCATAGTTACCATTTTTTACCGTGATTATTATTTTTACCATGAGTAAATTCTAAGATTTTACCAGTGAAGAAGAGAGCATTCCGACAGTACATGTCTGAGAAATAAGAACTATAAGAAGTGTTAAGAAATTTCAACAGTTTGGCCTAGAAGTAGTCATGAAAAAGCCTGTCAAGAAAGGAGATCAAGAAAAGGTAGGGAATTATAGAGGCTCACCTTGACATGCACCGGAATACAAAAAGAAGGATAAGAAAAAATCCAAGGAACAACAAAAGCCTCAGGCTACATAAATACCAAGAGAACAGTGTCATGCCCCCAAATTTTTCATTAGGTCACAATGGCCTAAGCCACTTGGCCATACTCATGGTAGTTTGTCAAATTGATGCTAAAGGTCAAATAATTGCCAAGAATGATGTCCAAGTTAGTAATAATGTAAAATTGGATCCAAATGGACAAGCTGGGTCACATTAAGAGAAATTCCCATTTCAAACTTTGTAATATGCCCATCCAAATGAACTCTCATGGAGGAAAATTATTAGTTCCCTAGGTTGGGGGTGGAAGCATTAAAAGTTGGAATAAGGGAGCTACAAGACCCAAAATGACCTTAGACTTACAAATTCACATTAAATGGATCAAACAAATAATAATAAAAATAAAATAAGGTGGCATTGGATCATGAGGGCACATAAGAGGTTGTAGGACCCACATGTGGCAAGATTCCCCACTATACTTGGCATTACTCACCAATTCGAGTTCAATATGAAGGGTGACACACTTGGGGAAGTTGAAGAGGTATTATTCATGGAATGAATCATGTAAGGTAGAATTGGAGTGGAAGAGAAACTCCCATGGAAGAGGAAGAGGCATCTTAGAAGAATTGTGACACTTGGAGGTAGATTCCCTAACTCCTATGACAACAATGATGAAGATTCTATGACACTTATGACAAATATCAGATTTGATTGCTAACATATGACATATATGACATGTCAGCGCTAAACATAGCCTCCAAGAGGGTGCACAAGGGATTTATGGAAGCCAATAAGCTTCCGCATTCAAATTGAGGGAAGATGAAGACTAGGAATTGTGGGACAAGTGACATTCATGGGAATCTCTCCCTAACTCAAGTTGGGATGAGTCTCTTGGATGGAATTAGAGATAAAGAGACCTTTGGAGGTTAATAAAATAGAAGAAGAAAGAAGGAGACCATATTTTTATCATTTCTCATTTTGAAAATTGGAGAGCATAGCTGGTCCATGCTAGTGGAGTGTTTACTCTACTTGCCTTAGTACCAATTTCGAGGGTGAAATATTCCCATCCTAATTGGAAATTGGAGAGGCCATTAAGACCTTTAATTTGGAGATACAATGGATTCATTTTTTGCAGGTTGAATCTACAGGTCTGCTCATGATATTCTCTTCTTCAACTTGTTCCCAAATCTCTCTCACTATTCTCTCTATATTCTTGCTATTGGAGGAAGGGTGCACATGGTGAGATGTTGATCTCTTTGTGGAAGTACAAGGGGACCCATTTATTTGTAATATGATGTCTGAACACTGTATTTTATTCTCATATGAACCTCAGTTCGAATATCCAAGTAAAACCATGTAAAAATGCCAAACTATGTATGAATGGTGCCATTTCCCCCCATAGCTTTTGCATAGCGCACTTGTTGTTGCACATAGTTATTGAAGGAATGCTATTTCGAATTAATGGACATGTTATCTGATATATATCTATAATAATCATATAATGAGATACACAGCTCGAAGAATTATGTATTTCCAGTGATATTTACATTCAAGGAAGAGATTCGAGCCATTTTCCCATATATCTTGTTGAGAGAGCTTGAAGTTGTTTGGTATCAAATTGTATCAGTATATATATGTGGTTTTATTAATTTTTGTAGATCCATTAATACACTTAAGAATTTTCATACACCTTATGCAAGTCCTTGTAACATGTCTCACAAATTTCATAGCAAGTTATAGCCTTTTTCTCTCATTTCCCCCTATGTTAAGACATGTTTACCAATATCTGATTTATGGGAGTTGCAGAAGCCTTTAGGAACCGATTAATGATGAATTTGGCTAAACATTGAAGTCATATAACTAATCCATGTCTCTATTCTGAATTTTTGGAGGTTCGTATTGAATTTGGGAAGCCATTAGTGACCTCTACCCTTGGGGGATTTAAACCTCGGATTTACTAGCAAATTTCCCTATTTTCTCCTGAACTGAATGAATGTTATAGAAGTCCTTGATAGTTTATAAGCACCCATTAGGTTAATTTTCCTAATACCCTTCAAACACTCTCAGTCCCAATTCGAATTCCTTGGGATTCTTTTGGAGCCATCTACCTTTGGGGGTTTCAACATCGATTTTCCTAGTAATTTTTCCTTTCATTCTCTAATTGTAAATGCAAGTTGATGAAGTACTTAAAAGGTGTCCAAGCACATAATATCTATATTAGGGTGTCCTAATACACGTCAATCCATTCTAGACATAATTCGAAACCATTTGGGATCATTTGGGGACAGTTTGGAGCTTCACTAGTCCAAGGTTCAAAAATTGGACAAATTGGGAAACAATTCAAATTGGGGACATTACAGTGGTATTAGAGCATGTTCCTTTCACCTATGCACTAATATCATACATTGAAGAATAATTTTCAGCCATTTCTTACTATTATGATGAATCCTATGAGTACAATGCTTATGAGCAATATGAAGAAGAATGTGAATGGTATGAGAAAGATGTGCCATCATGCAACACTTCTTACAATTTCATAAAGAATGAGGGTTATTCTTATGACCTTGAATCTTATGAAGATGAGTGTGTCACACCACCAAAGGATAATTCTATGAATTAATTACAAATATTGAGAGCAACATGTAAAACCTTGCCCCAACAATATCAGGCATATCTTGATGTGTATAAGGGAGATATGTAGAAGGCCATTCCTTTTGAATAGTCTGCTGATTGGGTGTTTGAAAATAGGCCCAAAAATTAAGATGTGGAGTTAGTGAAGAAATTTATATTCCCTTCTTGCAAAATACCTTGGAGATAAAATCACATATGTTTGAGTAAAAAGGAGGAGACCCATGAGCCACCTAGTTCAGAAATAGGTGAAGTAGAAGAAGCAGTACATGAAGAGGATCAAAAGTCACTACCAAGTGACTCTGAAAAATATGAAGAGACATCACATGAGAATGAATAATACTCTATTGAAAATATTGAATATCATTTTGAGACACATTCTACCTTGGACATGAATCAAAGCGCATCTACTGATGGATGCTTGAACTATGAAGGAGTGCCTACTGATGGGTGCTCACACCTCTATGTTGGTGACATAGAGATCAATTTTGAAAGTGTTGCTGCAAGCCAAACTTCCATTAAGCATGGAAATGAATACCTTGTAGCAGTTGAAGAAGAAACAATATCAACTTCCCCATCACCACTTGAGCTTCATGAAGTTAGTCCAAGTAAGAAAGAAGAAGATGATGAAGTTCATTTGCAAGAGCCTAATTTTCTTGAAGGGTCATTAAAGATGAATGAAAAGAATATCCAAGATACCATTAGAATACTCCATGAGACTCAAGCATTGGTGTCAAATTCTTGTTGAAGAGTTTCTTCATTGAAGGATCCATCCTCCCTTGAATACATGGAGAAGATTCAAAGAACAATGTGCAACATCGAAGGTAATTTCATGTCCTTGATTTTTGATAGAAAAACTTTGGTTGAGTTTAATGAATGGTTACACAAAGAATACTGAATAATAATGAGGATATTAATAAGCTTAAAATGAAAAATGAGCAACTTCTTGATAGGTTGCAAGATACTTGTTCTTCCTCCTATGTTTCATATTGTCAAATGATATATTGCTTGGAGGATTCTCATGACATGATGGATCATGAGAAACATGGAAAATTGAAGGTGCTTGATGTGTTTGAATATGATCTTGATGAGAACCAAGCACTTGTTGTGGTGGAAGAGGAACTTGGGTTGCCTCTTGGAAATGGTTACACAATTTTTGAAGAAGTGTATGATTCCACTACCTTCGAACCAACCTATGCGGAAAGTTTTTCCCTTTTGAGGGTGGTACATGATCCTACCCTTTATGATCCTACACATGATGACACTTTTTCATATTCCGATCATTTGGGTGAGTTGGTTCATTCTCCTACATCCTACACTTCCATATTTTGTAGCATTCATCCTAATGAAGTATGGGTGAAAAGTTTGTTTTTGATGGTGCCACATGAGCAGTATGAAACTCTTATCTCTCCTTTTGACGATGACATGACTAGAGAACCTTGTTATTTACATTTGCAGAATCATCCTTTTTTACCTTATGATGATATATATCTTCATGGATGCACTTATAATTTTCACTTGAGTCACTTGAAGACTCATGATTTTCCTTGCTCCTTGCTTAGTTCAATTGATGTTGGAGGAAATTCATCAACTACTTGGGTGAAGAGATATATGATTGGAGAAAAAAATTTATTGGAAGAAACATCCTTTGTTATTTCTTGATGATACACATATCCATGGATGCAAAAATGGTACTTATGTGAGCCCCTTGAAGCCTCATTGTTTTTTTTGCTCCCTACTTGGTTCATATTTTAGTGGAGATTCTTCATTCACTTCTTGCATGAAAGAATACATGGCTGATTATTTTTATGCATCTTACATAATTTTGGAGCAGCATTATAGGACATGGGATCCTCACCTATGTCATTGGAGAAAATTTTATTGGTCATTTGATGCTTGTATGCACTTGGAAAATGGTGGTCTACTTACTTGGAGGTACAAGCACTTTCACGATTCTTTGATGAGGCACCTCCTTGATGTACATTTTTATTATGTTGTTATGTACTTTGATGATCTATCTTTTGTACTTATGATGTTTGGAAGAATGCATACAAGGAAATGGGATCCAGGAATTCTCTTGCCTGAAATGGGATCCAAGGATCCAGGCTGTCCTAATTGTTGGAGTGCAATACAAGCAATGGGACCCTGGAATAATTTTTAGTCTCATTGGTTCCAATTTTTTGGGGGGGAAACAAGTAGTATGGGAGATTGAGTTCCCAATTAATAAGGTGATTTTAATCGGAGTAGTGCAGCAGCAAGAATGGTGGTTCCTCTCTAAAATTTTCATGGGATATTGAAGAATCAAAGTTGGGAAAATCAGTGGAAACTTCAAAGAATTATACAGTGGTATTAGAAAGGGTTTCCAAAATATGAAAAAGGTAAAGAGTAATTTTCTGAATTTTAACTTTGCAGCGTGAGTCCTCTCTACTAGTGGATATTTGAATTGCGATGTTCACTGTGCATTTTTCTTTTTTTGATGTTAAGTTCGTAGCGCGAGCCCATTATTCCTTCACAACTCAGCTTGCTATGTGTGATTCACAGCACAAATTCCATTTGTGTGAAGACTTCACAATTTACCAAAACTGTGTGCAGAATATTTATTCGTTTATTCTTAGTGTCCAATTTCAACTGCATATGACACTTATAAATTTCTTTTTTGTTGATAAACTGATGTCTAGAGGAGTATGACTATCCCTGTAAGGATTTAGTCTACTCCCATTAACAAGTCCTTTCAAATTTTCTCCAAGTAATGTGGCTAACTGAACTGCACCACCACTAGTGACATGCTTAACAATATATGGTCCTAGCTAATGCATACTAAATTTTCTAGGAAATGTCATAAATTTACCATCATATAGGAGTACAAGGTCTCCTACCTGAAAGAATTTTTACTTGATGTGCCTATCATGCCATGCTTTTTCTCTGTATTTCTGCACTTGTTGGTGAAAACCTACGATGAAGCGATCTTCCTCTAGCCCAACTAAGTGTAGTAGTCTTTAATCTATTGTCTCTTCATCAACCATATCTGTGAATGATTTAATTCTCAAACTTGGTACTATGTATTCCATCGGCATGACAACTTCCTATCCATATGCTAATCTGAAAGGTGTGTAACCTGTCAACTTCTTACAAGTTTTTCTATATGCCCATAATACTGTTGGTATTCTTAGATCCCAATCATCCCTGTTTGTATTGCATACCTTGGTTAGCACATTTTCCAGTACTTTGTTAAAAGCTTCTACAATTCCATTAGCTTGTGGATGATATGGTGTGCTCTTCTGATGGTAGATATTAAATTCTTTGATCAGGGCTTCAACAATCATGTTCAAGAAATGAGTTCCCTAACCGCTCATTAGAATATTTGTACATCCAAATCTTGTTAGGATTTTCTAAAAAATTAATTGCGTGGAAGTGACTACGCTACAGTCTTTTATTGGTTTTTCCTTTGTCCATCTAGTTAGATAATTTGTAGCTATGATGATATATCTCAAACCAGTTTGCTTCCCTGGTGGGTTAATAGGTCCCATGAAATCAATAGCCCATTAGTCAAATGCTTGTAAGGTCAATTGTGGCATCAACGAAATCTCATCTCGACGAGATGGATTTCCTGTTCTTTGGCATACATCGCACTTCCAACAATGTTCTTTTGATTCTTTGTGTATTGTAGGCCACCATAGTCCTGATCTCAAAACTTTTTGCGCAGTATCTCTTCCTGCGTAGTGTCCTCCAGATACTCTTGAGTGTGCTTCAACAAGTATCATGGGTTTTTCATGTTCCAATACACATCTTCACAATGCTTCATCTAGTCCTAATTTATACAATTGTCCAACAATTATGGTAAATTCAGCTGCTCTTACCACTAATTTTTTCTTATGTTGTGTAGTAAACTCTGTAGGCGCTAATCCTGTAGTTAGGAATTCTATGATATATCTGAAGCAGTCATCTTCTATATAGATAACAAACAACTGCGCATATGGTATACTATCCTCCATATTAATTTGTTCTTCGCCTGACTCAATGCGTGACAGGTGGTCAGGTCCTGAATTCAATCTCCTTGGTTTCACAATGATTTCAAAATCATATTCCTAAAATAGTAAAAACCATCTGCATATTCTTCCCCCTAACAGTGGTTTATTGACCAAATACTTCAAAGATGAATGGTCAGTCAACATACAGAAATGCGAACCTAACAGATAGTGTCTGAATTTCTGCAATGTGTACACCATAGCTAATCCTTCTCTTTCTGTCGCGATATAGTTGTTTTCTACCTCCCTCGCCTGGTTGAGATAAAACAATACCAAGTGCCATAGATGAAGCATCTAAATGTACATGAAATGGTTTGTTCTAGTCAGGAAAGACTAGAATCGGTGCTATAACCATTTTCTCTTTTAATGTATCCAATGCTTTTTGACAATCTTTTGTAGTCGAGGGGGTTTCATTGTTACCAGTGATACATATTATATATGAGCAAGAACACAAGATATAGATACAATAGACAAGAATATGGAGAGAACACATGCCTTTTATTACTCAGCAAGATGCAGAACAATACATATAAGAACAAATCTAAGTTAACCCAATGGGTCGGCTCACCAGCCTATATATATAGTTTACATATAGTTATATAACTGCTTGTCGGTTCAACCGACCAACCTAACCTGACATGATCTGGTCGACACAATTGTCGACATGTCTTACAATAAGTTAGGTGGAGGACCTAGTCGATAGGCCGACTTAGGCTCCTCCAACATCTCCCCCACCTCAAAATATTTCTTCATCCCGAAGAAAATGAGGAGATGCAAAAAGTTTCAACTGTGCAAAAAAAATCATGATTGCAGTTGGACGTTGTTTGTTGCTAGACATAGACTTCAACGATGGCTTCGACAGAGACAAGCAACTGGTGCAGAAAATCTTCCCAGGTGCGCATCATATTTTCAATGTCTATGATTAATGTGGTTAAGCTCGAAAAACTTTCCATTTTATCTTGTGTTGACTTGTTTTGCATATGGATCAAGTCATGGCCAAAGAGGTTGATTTTTTCGTCGGAAGCAATAAGCAGTCTTTGAAGATGAGGTCGGATATTTTCAAGTTTAAAGAGGCTGATCTGAGCTTGGATCACCCACTGTTCTTCCTGTTTTTCCAACTTTTCCAGCTTTCTATTTTCCAGTACAATTTGTGCATCGATGGTTTGAAGAATTGTTTCGTCGGCGATTTGTCGTTGCTGGTGCAGTGTATTGATTAAATCACACGTCCTTTGCATTTATTTAAATACTTGTACATAATGAGTGTACTAATTTCTCAACACTTCGGCTACTATGGATGCTTCTTGGGTATACTGTGTGAGTAGGCTATGAGCCTCTGTAAATGATGTATACTGAGTTTCCATCAAAGTTGATGTTTCAGCAGCCTGGTCGCGTCGGTTCTTGGCCAATTTGTCTTGCAATGTTGACATGAAACTTTAAAAGATTTGATATACTTGGTTGAGCGGACTTGTCGTGTCGGAACGCGACGGTAGCGGGACAACTTGCTGCGCTAAGTCCTGACACTTAGCCAAAATTGATGTTTGCTCCTCTTGTAGTGACTGGATGATCTCTTGATTTTCAATTCTTCTATGCCTCTGTTCTCTGGTGTTGGAATCTACAAGTAGGTCGAGTTCCTCCTATGTTGCTTCTTCTAGATCATATGTGGATATTGGCCCGAATTGGTCTAGATGTACTGAAAGATGACTTTCGTGCTGAATGTATTAAAGGTGTTGTTGTTTCCTTTTCTTTTGTCCCTCTTTTCCTTGTCACCTATTTTCTTTTCGTTGCTTCCTCTTTTTTATTTTCTTGTGAATTATCTGTAGCCTCTGTCAATGGTGCTAGTTCTTTTTGTTGATTAGCTGATGCTGGTGATTTATTTGCATCTTCTTGTGTGGTGGCGATGAATTGTTCCTTCTGCACATGGTTGGTTAGTTCTAATTATGTTCTTGTTTATTCGTGTGTTGAAGTATTGGCTTGTTATGGAGCTACTGTGTTTGCTTCTTCAGGTTCTGCTGTTGCGGCTTCCTCTGGTGCTTCGATCTTTGTTTCTTCTGTAGCGGTTGTGTCGTCTATTTCTACTAAGCTGCTGAATTTAGAGTGGTTCCATCAGCAGGGGTTGTGGATGGAATACTAGGATCGACTTGAGGCAAGGGTGAAACAGTCGACGACGAAGGGGGAGTTCATCTACTAATGGTGGAGGAGGGGGGTGGGGGTTGCCAGACAGAACCAGACTGACATGGGGTGAGAAGAATTCAGGGATCAGTGTTTCTTCATCGACATGGTTATCAATTGATGGTGGATTTTCTAGTATATCGACTAAATGTCAAGGAGGTGATGGAAATTCCATCATCGGGTTGACTGGAAAGGGAATGAAGGATGAGGTTTCTCGGGCTACAATATTACTGGTCAGGTCAGGGTTTCTTACTAGTTGTGTTTGTTGAATTCCAATCACTTGTGGTGCTATGGTTCTGGTTGGGGATGGTAGGTCGGTTATGGAAATGTTAGGAGGATCGAAATCGATCGGGAAACTGGAATCGACGAGGACCAGTTTCTTGGTGATGATCTCGTGCTAGTTAGGACAGAGGGATGGAAGCTATGCTATGAACTGGTTTAGGTCATTATCACCTTGAATCTTTTGTCTAAGTGGAAGGGGAAGGTTTTGCACAATATCTGGAATTGATTTGGGTGCAGGTGTGATGGATGCTGGAAGTGAAGGAAGAGTTTCGTCCTCCATCACAACAGCTGGAGATGGTGTAGGGGGGATTTGAGTTAGGTCATCATGGGGTTCGAATGTAATATTAGATTTCTTTTGTGGTGTTGGTCGACTGCAGGAGTTGTCCTCTTCCATGAATTTCTTAAATTGGTCTTCGATAGGTATTTTACGTTTAGCAGCGTCAATTAAAATCTGAGTTGCGCTATCATATATTTCAACTTCATCTTCCTCTGTCGGTTCTCGAATGACAAGCTTTCTTTTCCATTTTCCTTGTGTTTTGGACTCCCTTTGTTGTCGAGATTTATAAATTTATTTTTCTAACTGGTGGATGTTTTCGGTGGTGACAATGTATTCTGGAAGCGGATCGTCTGACTGAGTGCTCTCATTCGAGTGTTCAACTAGCTCTGGGGGATCCTGATGTTCAGTCATTGTGATTGCGAGGGGATTCATTTTGACAATTGGCTTAGCTTGGAGGGTGAAAGTATTCATATAAAGTCAGCGTTCGTAATTCTCTTTCTTCTTTGCATCTATCAATGGTGCGACTATGGTTAAGTCGACTGTTGATGCTTGGGGAGGAATTTCCATTCTCGTGCTTGACTTTCTGCTTAGCTATGTGAATATTTCCTCGGATGAAGGGTAGTAGTCAAGTTGTTTTGTTGCGCCTGCTACACCTTGCAAATACCAGACCGAGGTGTGGTCTATTTCCAGTTGGATGTGTGCTATCAGTGGTAGAATTCGTCAGATGTTTTGAGGAACCCTCCATCTTGTTGTTTGGACTTTAATATTTTGGAACCAATTTTCTAGCCAAAGCTTGCTTGTCGAGGGTCCCAACCGATTTCCTCTGTGTGTAAAACAACAAAAAATTTTCCATTAGTGCGCTTATGTTTGCTGCAAAGTCCTTGCTTCTTGTCGGCCTAATGTGAGTCATAGCAATCCAAATAATCAAATATGGGTATCAAATGCTCAAACCCTCTTCTTGGCATTTGTAGCATACGGTTTTGACAATTTCGACCAAATGTTCAGCCCATTTGTATACTTTGCCTCACATCTCCATGTTTTGGACTGCCTCCAGCATGTCGAGTTTTAGGTCAGAGCCTCGACCAGAATTCGATAGAGAAGTTGACATAATTCTTGCAACAATTTTATAGTTGGCATAGATTATTTGATTCACATCATCACCTTTGTTTGATAGACCGGTAATCTGATATATGAGTGCACCATTTATTTCTATAGGTACATTGAAATAAAATTTACCGTTTTGGTACCTTCTTACTATAAAGTGAGATATAATTTGTTTCAAGCCACCGAAGTTGTCTAGTAGAGGTGTGTGCATGTACTATATAATTGTGGCGGTCCTCAGTTTCTGTGATTTCTCCCTCCAGTGACCATTTGGTTCTTTTCCCCATTCAACTATTTCAGTCCATACCCTCTTCCATTGTTGCTACGAAACCTTGGCGTTCCGTATGAGCTGCAGTTGGGTTTCTAAGGGTGAATTGGCTTTTTCGAGCTCCCTTATCTTGGTTGCTGCTGACCTAGTTGTCGTCTGATATTTCTTAGGCTCCATTGTGGTTACATGGTTCTTAGATTCAAGAAACGGATCGAACAGTTCAGATGGCTCTGTGTTATGGAGTTCAAGCTCTTGGGAAAATAGTATCCAAGAGTCCTTGAGCCCCATATTTATAGCATAATTATTCGACATGGGGGAATGCAAAGTAGATGGTCGCATTGATTACTAGTTCGGTGAGGGAATTAAATTTGATTGACAGGTTGTTGGCTCCTCGTTGGGCACACTTCGACTCTTCTTTTCTACTTGTTGGTCTTCATGATTGCTTTTCTTTGTTGTTTCTCTAGTATGATGTCGGTGCGTAGTTTCAGTCGTGTCGTGTTGGCCAACAATAGGTCTTCTGGGTCAGGGATTTCTTCCATCCTATACTCGTCGGCCTAATCTTTCTGGTCGATGTCTGCCATCTTGTCAGTCATCCGTCATGCTCTTTTCTCTGCAGCTATGTTCATTGCCTTTTCCAGAATTAGTCCTCCAGTATCTCATCATTATGTAGTTTATATATCTTTTTGTTTGAAATATTGCTTATAATGTTTCCCTCTCAAGTTGGTTATAACCAATTTTATTTTTTAATGCTTTATTCCTTGTATCATTTCATTCGGGCGTTGTTAACGAGTTTCTTGAAAACACTCCCTTGTAACATTTTCAGTCAGACTGAGCTGTTGGGATTTATGTTCTCGACAATATATGGACCCATCCACTCTATGTGCAACTTCTTTGGTTTACCCTTAATGCGGCTTTTATATAGCAATGCCAAGTCACCAACTGATAGATTTTTCTGCTTGATATTTCAATCATGCCATGCTTTATGCTGTTGTTTTTTTATTTATTGGTGTTGTATCGCTATCTCTCAAGTCTCGTCGAGCTTCGACAGTTGAACAAGGCATTATTTTCTTGCATCTTCAACATCAATATGTAACACTTCTGCAATTATCGGATCTTGTTGTTGAAAATGCAAGGGGACGACTGCTTCTTGACCATATACCAGTGTGAAAAAAGTCTGACCTATCATTCTTTTATATGTCGTTCTGTATGCCCATAGTACGACAGGTATCTTGTCATCCCAATCGTCTTTATCAATGTTGCACATTTTTGTCAACCCTTTGGTAAGTGTTTTATTGAATGCTTCGATGACGCCATTTGATTGTGGGTGATAAGATGTACTTATTATGTGCTCAATTGCAAATAATTTTGTAAGTGTGTTAATAGTTCTACAGACAAAGTGAGTACCTTGGTCGTTGATCAATGTAAGTGGGCATCCAAACCGTGTGATAATATTTTCATATATTAATTTGGAAGCTACTTCGCTTGAACATGTTTCGATCAGTTCTACCTCTTCCCATTTGGTGACATATTCCACAGCAGTGATGATATAGCGTGCACCTGCTCATCTGCCAAGTATTGGGAAAGGTCCAATAAAATCAATTTCCCACATTTCAAATGTTCAACTTGGATTTATGGGAACAATGGGAATTTATTTGCTTGGCAGAGGTCGGCCCATTCGTTGGCATATATCACATTTACTTACAAAATCTCGACAGTATTTATGAACTTTCGGCCACCAAAGTCGAGACTGCAAAATATTTCTCGCTATGATGTCAACGTGATAGTGTCCTCCTGTCAGTCCATAGTGTGCTTCCGAAAGTATGCTTTGTCACTCATTTTCAAGCACACATCGTCGTCGTATGTCATCTAGGCCAAGTTTATAAAGGAATCCATTGATGAGAGTGTAAGGTGTAGCTTTCATTGCAAGGATTTTCTTTTTCTTTTCTGGAATTCCTTCTGTAGCTCATCCATCCTCTAGGAATTGTGCAATCTATGCAAGTTCCGAGGGGATAAATTCAATTCTAAACAAGTGTGCATCTGGTAGATCGTCTTCTATTCCTATCGGCTCCTCTCCGATGTCGATTCATGACAAGTGGTCTGGTCCGACATTTTCCTTCCTTAGTCGAATTATGACTTCAAATTCAAATTCCTGGAATAAAAATAGCCAATGACATAATATTCTATGGTGTAATGGATTATTGACTAAGTACTTCAATGCTTGATGATCTATGTAGAAGACAAAAGGATTAGGAAATAGATAGTGACGGTATTTTTGCAGTGCAAATACCATGCCTAATGCTTCTCTTTCTGTTGTGGAATAATTTCTCTCTGCTTTGCTCAGCTTCCTGCTACTGAAAGCATTAGGGTAATCCATTCCATAATCTCTAGGTTGTGTCAAGATTGCACCGACTGTTATTCCTGATGCATCAATATGAACATGAAACTTAGTCGACCAATTCGGGAATCAGAGAATGGGTGCTTCGACAAATTTTCTCTTTAGTATGTCGAGCGATGTGTTGCACTCATCAGTCCACTTGTACTCTTGATTTTCTTTCAATAGTTCCTCCAGGGGATACATCATGTCGGAAGAATGTCTGATAAAAAATTTGTAGTATCTTATGTGGCCCAACAGGGTTTGCACTTGTTTAGTATTGAATGGCGGCTTCAGGTCGAGAATGATCTTAATTTTGGCGTAGTCGACTTCGATTCCTTATTTACATACTACATGGCCCAATAGTATTCCGATAGGAGTCGTGGAAATGAATTTCTTTATGTTCAACGACAGTTGGATTTGTCAACAACGTTCAAGAATTAACCGGAGCATTTGCAATGGTCTTTCAACATGGAGTAAATCATCCAACCATCAAAGTAGACAACCATAGTTTTGTATATGTATTCTTGAAAGGATTTGTTGACAATAAGAGAAAAGACAGCTGGTGCATTCTTCAGTCCAAAAGGAATGAATTTATATGCAAACGATTTGAATTCACGCATGAACGTGGTCTTCTTTTGATCTTCATTAGAAATAGGTACTTGGTTGTACATGGAAAATCCATCCGTGAATGAATAGCACTCATTCCCTAGAACTTCATTAATGATTTCGTCAGAGAAAGGAGTAGGGAAAGGGTCACTGAGTGTTACTTTGTTAAGTTCACGAAAGTCGACACAAATTCACAGTCATGTCAGGTCATGCTTATTCGGCTAGACGACCATCCAGCTCACCCATTCTGACTGATCAATAGGATATAGGATTCCTTCTGCAAGCATACTATCGATCTTCTTTTTAACAATTTCTTTATATTTATGTGCGATTTTGTAAGGTCTTTTCTTTACTAGTTTGGCGTCTGTTTTGATATCAATATTCATTTCTTCCATCTCCTATACAATTCCTTTCAAGTCTTTATAATCACATGTGAATACATCCTGAAATTCTTTAAGGAGGTTGGTGATCTCTGCGGTTTGCTCTTCATTCCGGTAATCGCCAATTTTTGCCATTTTCGGTCTGTCGTCGTTTGATATGTCTATTGATTTTATTTTGACCTTTGCGTCCATCCACTTTGGAGCTCGGTTTTCATTGATTTTTCTTTCGTCTTATTTCATAATCTTTCTAGTTCTTCTTTCTCTGCAGTCTCCACTTTGAAAGTTTTTTTTACTGGCTTCGACATTGTTGGATGATCTTCTCTCCATTGGAAACTCTTTCCAACTGTTTTCTCTGTTTCTAATCGGAGTCGTTTCAAATGTTGGACTTCTTTCAACTAAATATTACTACAGAAAATTGGCTGTCGAGTAATTGGATTATTTTCTACTGGTACTACATTTTCTGTGGGTTGCAAAAAAAATTTGATTTGGTTGCTCGCTTCAGTCAACTGCTCTTCCTTTATGGAAAATTGGAAGTCTTTGATGAAATTTTCTTTGAGTTCTTTCCAAATGAAGGTCTCACCTCTTGCTTCTTCCATATTGTACCATTTATTTGGAAATTCATCAAGCATGTTTGGAAATAGATGTGGCCAAGCTCTTTCATCTTTATAACCCAGTCTTCTTTATTCTCTTTCACACTTGTCAATATGAGCTTCAAGATCTTGTCCCTGTGTGAAAATCAGGATTTCTACCTGAGTTGTCAATTTATTACCTCCAAAAATTTCAACCAAGTATGTTGACATAGTATTCCATGTTTGGAGTCACAATTGATGTGTGTCCCATGTAGCGTCCCATTTTAAGAATTTGCAAAAACTAGGAAAAATTGCCAATTTTGACCAATTCGACCCTTAGACTAGTCTTGACTCAACTGCTTCCGAATTGGGTCTGAATGAGTTTGGAAGTTATTCATAAATGTAAATGAGTCTGATGGATGCTTGGACACTCTTAAATCACTTTTTCAACATTAATTTATAATCAGGGGAAAATGATGAACTTTCTTAGTCAAATCAAGGTTCACAATCCCCAAGGTTACGAGGCAAAGATGGCTTCCCAAACACTGTAAAACCTTCCCAAATTTCAGAACAGAGACATGGTACCGATAAATGAATTAAATGGGATCCCCAATACATCATTAATAAGTTTATATAATCTTATTCAACTCCCATAAATCAGATGTTTGTATACTAGCTTTGACATAGGGGGAAATGATAGTAAATCTTCACAAATTGTTATGAAACTTAAGAATATTGCTCCAAATACTTTTCTAATGAATATGAAACTTATTCAGCATATTAAGCAAACTCCATACAACATTAATATATATATATATTGACTGAACCATTCGAATTTGATACCATTTCAAGTGCAAATAACAAGGTATTGGGGAAATGACACCATTTATTCATAGTTTAGCATTTGTACATGAAATATCTTGGAATTTAGATATGAAATTCTTCTGAGAAGTAAATAAAAAGTATATATATCATATTAAAAATATATGGGGCCTCAAAAGATGTCTCAAAGAGATCATCACCTCACCAAGTGCGCCTCTCCTAAAGGAGCAAGAATATGCCAAGAAATGAGAAAATGGTTGTAGAAGCAAGCTGAAAGAAATGTGACCACGAGATGCCCTATAGCTTCAACATGTAACAAAAGAATCCATTATAGCTCCAAATTAAATGTCTGAATGGCCTCTCCAATTTCCAATTAGTATGGGAATCTTTCACCCTCGAAATTGGTGCTAAAGCAAGTAGAATAGCACTCTACTAGCTCTCCTATCCAAATGATAAAAATATGGTATTCTTCATTGTCGCTAAATTTTATAAACTTACTAAGGCTTCCCTAACTCGAATTCCATCCATGAGCTTCATGCCAATGCAATTTGGGAAGATATTCCCAAGTATGCCATTGTCCCTCCAAATCTAGCCTCCTCCTTCACTAAATTCGAGGAGGTGTCTCTTTGGCTGCCCTAACTCCCTTATGCGCCTTCCTGGAGGCTATTTTTATCCCTAACATGTCATGTATGTCATATGTCAGCCATCAGGTCTGATGTTTTCATAAGTGTCATAGGCATCTTTATCATTGGTGTCATAGAAGCTAGGGAATCTCGCCCAAGTGTCCCACTAGCTCCAAAATGCCTCTTCCTCTTCCATGGGAGTTACTCTTCCTCTACATTTACACCTCATTGACTCATGTCAAGTATTATTCCTTTCCAAATGACCCAAGGATGGTGGACTCCACCTTGTCTTTGAATGGGTGAGAGTGGAATGCCATGTGGTGTTGGGCCTAGCCCAAGGAGGTCAAATTTTGAACACATTCAGTTTTGGAAGCTGCGAGGAGAAGCGCAGCACATATGCTGTGACGTTGCGCGCAGAGCAGTTTCGGAAGGGCTGCAATGTCGGTGCCACAAGGATTACAGCGCCACGATGTGCCATGTCAACGAAGATCCAGCTAAGCAGAGCGTGGACGGATGACGACAGTTATTTTGGTTAGGTCACAGAAGACCTATTTTTGGTAATGATTGTTGATCACTACCAAGAAAGGCGTAGGTGCAGATCGGGAGGTAGGTGACTGATCACAACAGACAGAAGACTATTACTACTCGAACCAGTCATCTAAGGCCGTAAAAGAAGGAACAGCTCGGCGGAAGCAACTTGTTGGCGCGAGCATGACAGAAGATCCACTGCGAGATACCAATAGTCTTGTTTTGGGAAAAACCGTGACAGTTTTGTAAACCTAAGGGTTCTGCCTTCGTAAATGTAAAGACATGAACTATGGGTATTGATCTATAAATAAGGAAATTTTGTAAGGGAAAGGGTAAACTCTTCATTTTTGTTTATTATTATTGAATATTGTTAGATCTATAAGATTGAAGCATTGTAAAGGCTCTGCAACTGAGTGCGTAGAGACCTAATTTTGAGAGAGAGAGAGAGAGAAGAGCGTCTGCAGCTAAGTGCGTAGACGAATAACTATTGTACCCCTTTCTTGAGATAATAAACAACAGTTGTTGTGGACGTAACTTCCCATCCGGGGGAGTGAACCACGTTAAACCTTGTGTTATGTGATTGTTGTGTATGATTGCCTATATTTTTACTTAAATTACTTACAGTGCATGCATAAAGTTAATGTTATCTGATATGTGTTTACTTTTATCTGTATTCATCATGGAAGGGATGGAATAAGATGTTAGTATTTCATATATGGATGGATGTTAACAGTCCAGTACTTATAAGTCCTCAAATGAATGAATCTATGAGATAACCACACACTTAATTGTTAAGGTTGAACCGCGGTATCAAAGCACACAACACCGCGCACCTCACTCATCTGTATAAGTTATGATGTTTATCGATCTAAGTAATGATGAATGATTAAAGATTATCCAATAAGATTGAATATATGTGATTGGGTCTCATAATGATCGCGTGGTCCAGTTGACACACTAGTCCATAAGAAGTGCTGCGCAATAAGCTATTGATAGCATATCGATGTAAGAGTGGAAGTAATCCCAGTACCCAGTCGTTGAATGTGCTGGGTGCACAAGCATCCTTGCTCACTGTGGCATTCAACGCAGAGAAGAATACCTCGTGCAATCACTAACCATAGTACGCAGTCTGTCACTGCGCTACGCATTAACCAATTGAAACACTCGCATCACAAGGTTGTGGAAACCTGCTTCTGCAACCACCCCCTCAGCTTCGCCTCAGGTGAGACCCCAAGCTGCTTGTAGTCTGTTGCCGAAAGGGACGGTGAATAGGGGTTTTGTTGGTATCTTGTAACGCGAAGTACCTAGGTCTACATTGGAAAACCTCTAGATAAGAAAGGAATACCAACAAATGGTTCCATTTCCGCGCTAAGACCAGTGATGCGATAGTGTATTAAGAAAAGTAATGTCCGACAATTGGCATCCAGAAAAGAAAGAGATCTGGTCTTGGTGTGATAAGATCGAAAGAGATTTTGCAAAGAAAGAAAAAAGACATCCACGTCTATCTAACGTACAGTGGTTGAACATATACTTGTGGAGGGACATCCACGAAATTGTTTGGGATTCATTTCCAAATGAGCTACACGAGTGGGTATCACACCTAGCAGAAAGAAAGAATTGTTCCCAAGGCGGAGTACCTATAGATTGGAGTCTGGAGCTTACTCAACAGTTCAAAGCAATCGATAGCCC
Organism: Larix kaempferi; assembly: GCA_027924585.1. NCBI lineage: Eukaryota > Viridiplantae > Streptophyta > Pinopsida > Pinales > Pinaceae > Larix > Larix kaempferi. Next base: position 8,947,802 of record BSBM01000799.1, on the reverse strand, counting down.
ACTGTCGCGAGCAGTTGACTTCTGGGTTGATAGCATACTAGAAGAATTTGTGACCAAGTTTGTTGTAGATACGTTGAAGTCCTACATCCAGGCTGAAGCATACTTTTTTGAAGGATCCCAAGGTAAGTTCCTGAAAAACCTCAGCCTATATATTAAAATGATTTTAGTTGAGAAAGGAGTTTTAAGAATGCAGCAATAATTCTAAACCTGTCATGGTAGAAAACACACACATTGATTCTGACGAAGAAAACCATACTTTGAGAAGTGGAAAGAGATACAAGCTTACTAATGAAAAGAATCCCAGAAAATCTAGAAACCGTACAGATACCGAAATTCCATGTGACCTCAATAATACGAACACTCAGTTATCAGCCACAATCCAACGTATTACACCTCACAATCCATCCATTAAGAACCCACCTGCTGCGAGTGTCGTGCAGCCCATCCCACAGATCAACATTACTATTAACACCGCAGGAGCGAGTGCTCATAGCACTACGAATCAGACTATTCCACAGAATAATATCCCTAGAACAATCCAGCATCCTTTGTCTACTTTTGTCACAGGGAGTCAATCCCAGAACAGTACACAATCCAGAAGGAGAATGACAAATAATGATATAAAACTGCTGATATTCAAAGGAACGGGTCGGGAAGACCCTGATTAGCACTGGTTTCTATGCAAAGCCGTGGAATGTCGAGCAAGTTACAGATGATGCTATAAAAAGAGTGCAGCTCATCACTACTTTTAGAGATAAACCACTGCATTGGTTTATGAAGTATTCTCAAGCACAGCCAAGAACCTTAGCAGACATCAAGACCACGATTGCAGCAGAGTTTAAGAAACCCAAATCAGAATCACAGTGCATAACAGAGTTGAAATAAATCAAGCAAAAACCTACTGAATCGGTATGGGAATTCGACCAAAAATTCAAAACATTGTTGGACCAAGTGATCTTTGTTATAGCTATGCAACAACATCAAGGATGGTTCATTGATGCGTTGTTGCCCCATATCAGACAATCACTGATGCAACAAAAGGTTGTATCCCAAGTTGAGGCCTTGGAGATCGCAATGAAGTTGGAAGCCTCACTAATTGGAGAAAGTAGTTCTGGGATGATACAGATCCAGAACCAGTTGGCTACCTTGACATTAGAATTACAAGGTATGAAAAATGGAAAAGAATAGATACATGAGCAAAGACATGAAGTTTGGTGCACAGGATGCAAAGGAGAGGGCCACACTAGAGAACATTGCTCCTTATTTCAAGATTATCTTAACAGTGGCGCACCAAACCCAATAAATATGAATAAGAACCAGGCACCATGGTGTGAAATTTGTAGAACCAGAGGACACCGGCCTGAGGATTGTTACCTCATATAGAAGTATGTCAAAACATCTAAAAACTTATACTATAATTTTTGTAAATCAGTTGGACATGATGGGTCCAACTGTTGCGCTTATGAATTGATGAATGAAAGAAAGCGAGATATCGAATCAATGCGAGGTGTTGGAATGTACCGTGTCCAAGAGGAAAATCATCCAAAGAAAGAGAACACCCACTATGATCAGGGAGGATATAGAGGCCGCGGTGGTGGATATCGTAGGAGAGGAGGAAATACTGGCCAAGCTCAAGGAAGAGGAAGAGGACATGTAATATGCTATAATTGTGGCCAGCCAGGTCATGTATCAAGAGAACGTACTAAAACATGCACCACATGCAATTACTGTAAATCGTTTGATCATGTGATTGAAGATTGTCCCGTGCTTGAGGTAGAAATGCAGAAGTGGATAAGAACAGAAATACTGAACCCTAACATCCAGTTGATCGCATCAGAGAGAAGACCTATAGGTCAGAGTGTCAATGTAGTAACGCGAAGTGGTGCTGATACAGGAAAAGACAAAAGCACAGAAGCCTCGACTTCTGGAACAACTAATCCTAAGAAGAACCCTGGAGAAACAGAAGGAATTAGAAAATCTCCTGGGAAAGCACCTCCATTGAACTTACAGAAAAATAAATAAATATTTAAAGAAGCACAGGACATGTTTAAACAACCACCACCTACTTCACCAAGGATCCCATTGCGTAGTCAAGAACCGCAAATAGAATATATGCCACTGGCATATGATCAGACACGCGCTGCACAAGATACATCTATTTTTGTTGCACAATTTCTACACAGTTGCATTAAGTTATTAAAAAACAAATACACTCTTATGGAATTTGAAAATCTGATAAATTAGTATGAATCATGCAGTAAGAAAGGAATAGCACATGGCACAGTACATAACATAAGGAGTCGCAAAAGAACCGACAGGGAAATGTGGTTCACTGCACAGATAGGAGACTACGAGATGGACGAGATCATTCTTGATCTCAGATCTGAAGTGAATGTCTTGACCAAGCAGACATGGCAGGTGATGGGAAAACCAAAGTTATAGTGGTCACCTATACAGTTAAGAATGGCTAATCAAGGCATAGTTATACCGCTGGGAAGGTTAACCAATACCATTGTCGACATTGACAGAGTACGAAGTTATGTAGACTTCGAAGTAATTGAAATTGTGGATGATAGAAATCCTTATCCAGCACTGCTGGGCATCGATTGGGCAATGATGAACTCCACCATCATCAATCTGAAGACAATGAAAATGATATTTGAAGGAAATGACATAAGGTTCATCACACCATTGGATCCTTCGCAGGGAGAGCAATATGTTGAACCTATTCAAGAAGAGTACAAAGCTCAAGACCTTGATTGTATCTATAAAATGACAACAAATGCTGCGGATTATACTCATCCTACTGTGGATGGAATGCTCAGCTGGTGCTGCGATAGTTCTTGCATCTCAGACTCTAAGGCAGGATTAGAAAACTGGCAACAAACAATGCATGAAGTATTTGCCAGGAGATGCGCGATAATTACAAAGTCACTCTGCTGGATTGGAAAGCAGGTAAGTCCAATCCCCACTTATGATGGTACAACTAACGTCTATTCATTTATCAAAGAATACACTGCAGCAGTTGTAGATGAACAATGCATCTCATCATTAGACATGGCACTCCACGAGCCACCTGCCAGATGGTGGGCCACGCATAAAAAGACATTGACAACTTGGGACCGGTGCAGAATCAAACTAATGATCAGATTCGTTGATAAGGTTACACTACCATTTGAGAAATATAATGGCCAGACAAATACAAAGGATCATATTGGAGCCTGTGCAAAAGCATGGGAAGAAAGACCACAGACAGAATGGGTACATCTCTTTGTGCATACATTCGAGGAGCCTATTCCAAAGAAATGGTACCTAGAGGAGGAGCTGCGCAGAGGAATAGCGGATTGGTATGTCCTTACTATGAGCTTCCAAAAAGAATTTAGCTTTGAAGATGACCATCCAACTATCCATGACGCGCTGCAGCTTATCAAGCAAAATATATTTACACCAGATTGCACAGAGGAAAACATAACACTAGAATATTTTTTTGAAACAAACAACGTACTTGCGAGTCTACAACCAGATTGGCAGAACAAGCAGATCAAGTCATGGACTATTATAACTTAGCTGAAAAAGATGAAGATAAGGAATACAACGATGAGGAGGACCCGCGCAATATAAAGATTCCTGAATCTGAAGGAATGCGCGAAGTAGAAGGAACTCCATTAGATATTCCTAATATAAGTGGACCGGTCAAAACAAAGAAAGTAAACATTGGTACAAGCCAAGAACCAAAGTTCGCAGCAATAGGAGACTACTGGGATGATGATACAGTTGCGGAGATCGCATCTATATTACTAGAATATTAAGAAGTAGACCCGACGAAGTTCACAGAGATGAAAGGCATCCTAGGAGACTTAGGACTAATGAGAATTCCACTTAAGCCAGGAGAGAAACCTATTAAACAAAGGGCATATAGAGTGAATCCACGCTACAAAGAACGAGTTAAGGAAAAACTCAACAAGATGCTCGATGCAAGAATCATTGAGCTGGTTGAAGAATCTGAATGGATAAGCCCGATGGTCATTCAAGACAAGAAAACAAAGGGTGAGATTAGGATCTGTGTTGATCTCAGGAAGTTGAATGATGCCTCGATACATGATCCATTTCCTACACCTTTTATCGATGAAGTACTTCATAACGTTGGAGGAAATGAGGCATACTCTTTTACTGATGGATTTTCTGGATACCATCAGATAAGAATTGATCCAGCCGATAGGAACAAAACCACTTTTGCAACAGAATGGGGGTTGTTCCAGTATACAGTGATGCCTTTTGGTTTGAAGAATGCACCAGCCATATTTTCAAGAGTGGTGATCGCAGCATTTAAAGAATTCATCCACAAATTTTTAAAAGTTTACTTTGTTGATTGGACCATTTTTGGGTTACTGAAGAACCATGCCGCGAACCTCATAATAATGCTGGAAAAATGTAGACAGCATCAGATTTCATTGAATTTGAAGAAATGTATTTTCTGTGTTCCCTATGGGATTCTGCTGGGACATATCGTGTGTAAGCAAGGATTGATGGTTGATCCTGAGAAGATCATAGTTATTGTAAACTTGCTTACACCAAATTCAGTTAAACAATTGCGCACTACACTAGGGCATATCGGATACTACAGGAAATTCATAAATGGGTATGCACAGATAACCATAGCAATGGAGAAGATTTTAAAAAAGGATGCACCGTTCATTTGGAATGAGGACTGTGAGAAAGGATTCAACACATTAAAATAAAAAATGGTCACTGCACCGATCCTAGTTTTTTTAGACTAGGAAAATCCATTTCACGTACATGTTGATGCTTCATGTATAGAATTGGGTATTGTTCTTGCGCAGCCAGGAGAAGGAGGAATTGATCATCCCATTGCATTTTCGAGCAGAAAGCTGTCATCTGCTGAGAAGAACTATACCACTACTGAAAGGGAAGGACTTGCAATGGTATATGCACTACAGAAGTTTAGGCACTATTTGCTTGGTGCGCACTTCTCAATGTTTACTGACCATTCTACATTAAAATACCTGGTCAATAAGCCAGTGTTAGGGGGGTGAATATGCAGATGGCTCTTACTCTTCCAAGAGTATGATTTTGAAATAGTAGTTAAACCAGGAAGATTAAATTTAGGCCCTGATCATCTATCAAGGATCGAATCAGGAGAAGAACCTATGAATCTAGAATACAATCTGCCTGATGCACAATTATTTGCTATATAGGTTGCTAATGATTATTATCAGGATATCATTGATTTTCTAACTACCGAGTTCGCACCTACTGAATTCACTACGCAGCAAAAGAATCCGCTGGTAGTGCGAGCCGCAGACTTCACCATTGTCGCAGGACAACTCTACAAGTTAGTACTTGATGAAGTGTTGTGAAGATGTGTATTAGAACATGAGAAGCCACTTGTATTAGCTGATGTGCATTCAAGAGTAGCAGGAGGCCACTCTGAAGGAAGGGCTACTGCACAAAAGATATTGCGCGCAGGGCTATGGTGGCCTACGATTCATACGAACTGCAAAGAACATTGCCAGAACTGCGATGTCTGTTAGAGGATAGGGAAGCCATCAAGAAGAGATGAAATGTCGTTGAATCCTCCGCTGAGCTTGTAGGAATTCAACAAATGGGAAATCGATTTCATGGGACCTATTAACCCACCGGGAAAAAAAACTGGTGCGAGATACATTATTACTGCAACTGACTACCTCGCCAGATGGGCAGAAGCAAAACTAGTCAAATACTGTAGCGCAACTACAGCCGCGCAGTTTATCTTTGAGAACATCCTTACACAATTTGGATGCCCAAAAATTTTGATGAGTGATCAAGGCACCCATTTTATGAATAGAACTATCGAAGCTTTGACTAAAGAGTTCTACATCCATCATCAGTGCAGTACACCTTATCACCCACAAGCGAATGGAATTGTTGAAGCATTCAATAAAGTACTTGAAAATGCGCTGACCAAGATATGCAACGTAAACCGCGATGACTGGGACCTGCACATTCCATCTGTATTATGGACGTACAAAACGACATGCAATAAATTAACTAGACATACACCTTTCAGATTGGCTTATGGACAGGAAGCAATAATGCCAATGGAGTACATTATCCCCAGCTTGAGAATAACTACATTTACAGGGATGGAAGATTGTGCAGCACTAGAAGAAAGGCTATTACACTTGGTTGAGTTGGAGGAAGAGCGCTTCATCACAGGATTCCACCAGCAAGTGCAGAAAGAATGAGAAAAAGCATGGAACGATCGCCACATCAAGAATAACTCTTTTCAGGTAGGTGATCTAGTCCGCCTGCATGATAGTAAATTCATGAAGTTTCCTGTAAAATTTAAAATGCATTGGATTGGACCATATACTATCATACATGTCACTAACAGAGGCGCAACCCAGTTAGCTACTTTAGCCGATGATACACTACCCAATTTGATAAATGGAAGCAGACTAAAGCTTTACCACAATAGTCTTTCTCTGCAGCATCCAGTATGATTGGAAAGAAGGAAAAGTTTCTAGGTGCCAAGTACAGTTGGAATTGGGCACTAGAAACTGTGGAAAAGTCTGTACACAAACTTGTAGAGATAGATCTATATAGCGCGCAGCGTTGTTGAAATTGCAGAAAAAAAATGATAAGAAAAGAAACAATGCGCTGTTGTGACATTCAAAAAGCAACCCTAAAAAGAAAAGAAATTATACACTGTGAAGTCACTACACAGAACCAAAGATTTCCTGCCGCGCAGTTTGACGCAAGGCTCCAGAAAATAGCCGTTACAATGTCGGTCGGAAAGATAGTCGTTATGAAGTACTTTTTACCAACTGCTCGGGCATTTAAAGCCCTGACTTCCGTTCTGAACGACTTAATGACAGAAGTGACCAAAGCATCTGCCAGATTTGACCAACAGATACCGCCATTAATGCTTATCTAGCTGTTGAAGGGCACGGAGGAGGGTCTGATGCACCTATAAATAACACTGCATATCATCTCGCGAGCGTTACCAAAGCACTTAGAAATTATTCCACATATTGTTTTCTAGGTTAATTCTGCAAATTATCCACTGTTAGCCAAGTAGTGAGCAAGTGAATGACACCAAGGTCCTTTATTGACAAAGATTTCACGGTCGAATAGACTGTGAGGTTATTCCAACATGGAGGAATTTACGAGTTAATGAGAACCCCAAACAAGAAAGTCGTCACTGAACCAGAACAGGGTCCAAGAAGATCACCAAGACACGGCCCCTCAATGCAGAACAAAGGGAAAAATCCAGTAGTGCCGAGATGAAAACTACCGAAGACAAGTTCGGTAGGGCCAAATAAACCCCTTTCCAATAAAGAGATACCTTTAACTATGACTCCAGACTATATCTCGCCGCGTACAGTGGATGCGCCGGCCATTAGACTACTGAAGAGTCCAAAGTATGAGATACCACTCTCGTCGATATAGAAGCATGTTGAGGTGGACAAAAATCTATTGGGAAAGATTCCAGAATGCAAATGGGAGGACTATGATCTGCTAGCAATGTAGAAGGAGAAGCCAACTGAGCCGAGGTTCCCATAGTTCTAGCCTGACAAATACATGTACTATAAGAAGAATGCAAAGGGCGACCTCACCTTGGTCGCCGAGAGCTGGTTGTCCGGAGTATCCAAGTCGGGGCTGCTCAACCTTCTCAGACTCCCACATTTCGACAAATCATCAAAGCTCAATGCGGCGGTGTGAACTCTTATGGCTCGCATCCACTAGGGATATTTATGGCTGGACCAGAATGTCGACCTGACAATTGACTTAATCCACCGGATAACTGGATTGAGAAAAATCGGAGCAGACCCAAGGAAGTTCTTCCAGGGGAAGACAAAGGATAAAGAGGTAGTCGCATTGATGAAGCAAACACAATCTATGGTCAAAGGGAAGCGAGGCTTGCATACAAATGACATAAACGACCAAGCAATAAGGTTTGTCACACGGCTATTAGCGGGAAAAATTCTAAGAAAGTGCAGACCGTTAGAAGTCTTTGCGGGTGCAGTACTACTTGGCCCTGCATCCGCCGAGGGACAAGAATTCAATTGGTGCCAATATCTACTAAATGAGTTCCTTCAGGAACTGAATGACATGCATATCAATGGTGGTTACTTCCACTTCACCTAGCTAATCGTACTAATTGCCTTCTTGGGGTGGATGGAACCGAAGCAATATGTCGGAGTGGTCATGGACACTTCGGACTACAGAGGTGCTCGATATCAGAATCTATGGGTGAATTTGAATCCCGAAAGACAGCACAAGACAGCACTGGTCTTTTACACATATTATGACCAGCTGCGTGGGACCATCATGCTTACACCTGGAATACCAAAGCAAGTAACAAGCAAATATATCCGCATTACAAATTTCTATGCTGCGATGAAATGCATCTCGATTTCAGCTAAAGCACAGACGAAGAATCCTGATTGGTACCCAGCAAACTACCATATGTACAAGGAATATATTGAGAATATCATGAAGGAATGGCCAGCTGAATTCCAAGTTGAGGTTGTGGACATTCAAAGTGATTCTGGTGAGGATAACCCTATCCCGTGTCCCATAGTAGAAGATAAAGAGTCAGGCAAAGGAAGGACGTTGGGAATCCTTCAGGATGCAAGGAACCAAGGAAAATGTAGAAATCAAGCAAAGATCAATTGGACACAATGCTTCGCGAGGATGACTACCCAATGATCATCGTGAAGGCCACTGAACAAATGGACGAGCTCTCGACTGATAAGGAGAAGAAAGAAAAGGAAATTCAGGATAGTTTGGACCAGAACCTGACCACACTGCAAGGAATTTCCCAAAAATTTGATGAAGTAAGTAGAAGATTACCCTTGCAACGTGAATCAATAGATGAAGGGCAGTCAGTGGGAGCTTCGCAGCAGCAAATAACCATTCCCGCGAGGTCACATGTTGTCCATCTACAACCATTATCTATAATGTTTCCATTACCTGATCAATTAATGCTAGATATGAAGAATGTAGAGTGCATGGAGCTTGATCTTGCAAAAATACCATTGCCAGGGCTACATTACTTGCAGAACCAAGTCTCTGAATAAATGCATGACAAAACCATAGATGCATTAAAAGGAAAGGCGGAGCTACAAGTAGCTAACAGACAGCTAGAGGAAGAGAGCTCATGGAAAAATATGCAATTTCAAGATGAGCATGATCGTCAGCTGAGATTGGAGACAATGATCACTGCGGTTGCAGATAACATTGATGAGTTTGAAGTACAACTAGAACCAGCAAATACTATTGTCGAGATTGGTGATCTGGTCAATAGTCTTAAGACAGAGAAGGATGACATGGAAATTCTCCATGAGTCAGAGATTGTTGCCTTTAAGGCGCAGATCAATCCACAAACCCCACCAGATGAACAACAATTAAGGCAGGGAGTAGTGAAAACCGTGGCATAGAATATTGCAGCCGAAGTAGCGAAGTGCCAAGGGTTGTTGGACGCAACATCAACGGCATTCACTGCCCTCGAAGAAGACCAAGCATTGCAAGAAGTGAAGGATACTGTAAAAAAGAATCAAGATGCACTAGAGCAGCTGGATACGGAGGTAAAAGCTCTTCTACCAAGAGATAGGCTACCAAAGTACCGAGAAATCAACGCACTAAAAAATGAAGTACAGGCGTTGTGGGAAAAAGAAAGTGAACTTAGAGATAAATCACAATCTTTGTTGGAGGATGGAAACACAATCTCAAAAGAGATCGAGGATAAGTTAAAATAGTTGCACGAGAATCAAGCACAAGTGGAAGGCCATATCAATGATGAAATTACATTGGACATAATGGAAACAGTCTGGCAAGTCAAGCAGGACACAAAGCAAGTGGTCAACAAGTTGTTCAACACATACAATGAGTTTGCTGCGAATATAGCCTTGCAGCCAGAGGAACAGCTTGGTAGTGTTGCAGGTGGCTCGGGGGCGAGCCACATGTAAGTGTTAGGGGCCTGTTGGGCCTGGCCCAAGGAGGTCAAATTTTGGACACATTCAGTTTTGGAAGCTGCGAGGAGAAGCACAACACAGTTTTGGTATGCTACAACGTTGCGTGCAGCGCAGTGTCGGAAGGGCTGCGAGGTTGGTGTCACGAGGATTACAACACCGCGATGTGCCACATCGACGGAGATCTAGCTAAGTAGAGCGTGGACGGATGATGACAGTTATTTTGGTTAGGTCACAGAAGACCTATTTTTGGCAAAGATCGTCAATAACTACCAAGCAAGGGGTAGGTGTAGATCAGGAGGTAGGTGACTGATCACAACAGACAGAAGACTACTACTAGTTGAACCAATCATCTAAGGCCGTAAAAGAAGGAACATCTCAGCGGAAGCAACATGTTGGAGCACGTGTAACAGAAGATTCACTGCCAGATACCAGTAGTCCAGTTTTGGGAAAAACCACGACAGTTTTGTAAACCTAAGGGTTTTTCCTTCGTAAATGTAAAGACATGACCTACGGGTCTTGATCTATAAATAAGAAAATTTTGTAAGGGAAAGGGTAAACTCTTCATTTTTGTTGATTATTATTGAATATTGTTAGATCTGTAAGATTGAAGCATTGTAAAGGCTCTGCAGTTGAGTGCGCAGAGAACTAATTTTGAGAGAGAGAGAGAAGAGCGTCTGTAGCTGAATGCGCAGATGAAGAACTGTTGTACCCCTTTCCTGAGATAATAAACAATAGTTCTTGTGGATGTAGCTTCCATTTTGGGGAGTGAACCACGTTAAACCTTGTGTTATGTGATTCCTGTTTATGATTTCCATTATTTTTACTTAAATTACTTACAGTGCATGCATAAAGTTACTGTTATCTGATATGTGTTTACTTTTATCTGTATTCATCATGGAAGGGATGGAATAAGATTTTAGCAGTTCGTGTATGGATGGATGTTAACAGTCCAACACTTATTGTTATCGGACAATCCACATGAGCGGACGTGAGCCGGATCTCCCTAGCTCAATGTGAGTCTAGAACAAAGAGAACATACTACAATTGCATTTCCTAGATCTACTTAAGGACCAAGTACTAGATGTCTTACCTTTTTACTACGCAATCCTTTCTCCCGAATGTTGATCCACGTCCCGTGGTCGTCAGATCCAAGTTGCAAGACCTATCAAGATAAAGAAACAAGAGAAACTAGTAAAAGACATCTATATAATAAGCGATCTAAGTAAACAGTTAAGTAGGTAAACTACTCAATATCATTACACACATGAACAATATTGGTGGAAAGCATTTGCATTACTGTAAATAGAGGAGTACATGATAGAGATATAGAACTACAACCAAGACTTAACGTACGAGCCCTTCTCCAACCAAGCCAATTGCCACGTCCTTCCAAGGAAGTATGAGTTCTCCAATAGGTGAATGGAGGTGTTCTAAGAGAGATTTCACCAACATGTAGATACCATAGGCTTCCTCCCCTTGGGATGGGAGTGAGCTTCACTTATATAGGACTAAGTGGATAGGTTATGGATAGGATAGGTTGAGAGATGGTAGGAGAGAGATAGGGGATCCTCCCAAAGAGTTAGGGGTCGAGTACCAACTCCCCTAGAGGTCAGGGATAAGCCCCTGAATGAGCAAGTTTCGAGAAGGATCTCGAATAAGCTATGTTTTCCCATTAACGGACCTTGTCGCACCTTGAAGTGGAGCAAGATGCGACGTCGTATGTTGCTAGTATGCAACCTGCGATGACCTCTCAAAAGATTGCAAGAATGAGTGCAAATCCTCCCAGATGAAAATACTTAGTCCAGGTGACTTCAGGGATGTATACACTAAATCTGATGATGAGTAGATTTTAGGTGTAACAAGATGCCCCCCAAAGCATGAAGCTGTAAGGATGTACTGGTGAAGTGCTTTGAAAGAAATAATGGAAATAGGCTCAACGGATGAATGACACTACTGCAGTACAACTGACTCTGAACTGACAATCTCATATGAAGTACAACATGGCTGCCGACCAATACATTGCAGATCCATGGTAGTAATGACTGACTGAACACAATCATGGCTACTAGACACAAGCATAGATCCATGATGAGATGATAACATAGCCACGACCAATGCAAAAGTGGATCTGTGTAATATGACTCAATACAAACTCCATCGCAACCTGGGTAAAACATGACTCCCCAGGGTCTTCAAGTTGAACCCGCAATGATACGAATCTATCCATGTGATTACAAATGTCTTGACGTCGAACATGGTAGAAACCACTTGATTACCAACCATTGATGTAAACCGTTAACAAGTGTGTGGGAGATCACCATTGATGTCAATGATTCCCAAGGTATCACATTACATATCATCAAGCGTGAATAAATTATTTGAAGTCGAAAGCAAGATGAAATCTTTCAATCAAGAGTCAATGGTGTAAACTCATGATGAAAGCAAGGTAACCTGCCATTGAGGCATGCAGGGCCAAGGTACTTGGTTGGTTTCTAGATTCAATCCTCGGATGATTGGTTGAAGTCGACAAGGATGAATCCATTGAAGGAGGGCCATGATGAATCCCCCATCAATCAACATGAAACACGATAAAAGATGTGTAGAGTGGATCAGATGGTACAGTAACATGTAAGACTGAATCAAAGTAACAACGGCATGATGACGTGTGTACTGACTGTAGATGATAGATGATAGACATGTTCTTGAACATGGGCATGGCATGACTTGGAAGTATTGACACAATGAGAATGACGCAAACTTCTAATGCAACTGATGATGGAAGCTTTCTCCGAATGACTAAGAGGAGTAATAGGACTCAGAAAGTAAGCGGGGACTCATAAACAAACAAATGACCCAATTATTGTATGCAAATGCAAATCAATGCCATGTTCAAGAACGACTATATACTGCCACTAAGGTATGTAACACAAACACTTTCCTTTTTCCCCATCATGAACAATGAGTGCCTCATGTGTTTTTTATGAGCTTGATGAGGGTAACCAGATGCTTGGTATAGCTCATCTCATAGATGAGTCCAATCCCAAATATTTTACGAACCTGGGATAGGAGGGGTTCGTCCTATGACGGGCCCTTCAATGTGAAAATTTTAACGAGTCCATAGAAGGTAAACTCTATCGTCATTTCATGTTTAGAGAGTCTGAAAAGAATTAAAGAAGACTCCAATGGTCCTTTTTTGTAAAGTTATCCTCATCACCCGAAAAAGGGTAAAACAACGCGGGAGAGGACTCTTCCAGTCATGATTGGCTGGAGTATACCTTTTTCATATTTAGTGCCTCCTGGTCCGAAAAAGGGGTAAACTATCACCAGGAAGACGACCATTCAAATACTTTAACAAGCATGAACGTGACAAGTTTGCTTAGCAATATTTTCATTTTTCGAGAGCCTGAAAAGAGCTTAACGGTAGACTCCGGGGGGTGTCCTTTTCCGTGGAAGTTTAACGAGCCCGGAAAAGCGATAAACCATAACTCGGTACTTGCTCTCATGGTTTCGTGAGTACAAGAACAAATGGAGAGTAAAGTCATCCTCATGCAATAATTATGACTAACCAAAAATAATAATGACAAAACATTCAAAGGCGTGTTCATACCTGTAGTTACCGTTGGTGATGCGAGAAACGACACAAAAGACCACTTTATGACTCCTATACACTAGAGAAAGTGTCAAATAGCCCCAAATATAATGACAAACGGTCAAAACCATAGTAAATGGCCTAAAAGCATCAAAATATTTGAAAAGGAATATTCCATTCTATTTATAAATAGAAATATGGGCCAAAAATAAATTTCATTGTTCAAATTGCCAAATTGGGTGGAGAAGTACCAATTTGGAGCCAAAACTTCCTTTGTCGATTTCGGTAGCTACAATCCACCATTTCACCAACCGTCCGGATCAAGTAGGCCTAAAATTCATCCAGCAACTTTCCAATGGTTTAGTTTTTGCTTTTATGTCCATTTTTTGGGTTTTTGATGGTGTTATGGAGGGCTTTATGCACCCTCGGCTCAACGCAGGTTGCCCTTTCGGGACCTGGGACGAGACCGAGTCGTCGCAAGCCCCAAAAATGAGAGGTGAAACGTCATCGCACTGTACCTAAACGTACAGTGCGACTGTGGAAAACCACAATCCAAACATAAAAAAGAAATAAAAAAAATGGACTTCTGAGGGTTGAAGCAGGACCTAATAGTGTTTAAATGTCCTTCTTGGTAGGTTACCAGCTAGCCAATATGGTATTGGAGTGGCGAGAGAGAGAACACAAACTCAAGGATGAACAAGCCGCGAATGATCCACAATGCGTGGATGCTTTGAGAAACTGCAGGTTACTCAAGTTCTTTGAGATCCAGGGGATGAGATCCCAGATCCCACTGCTGACACACATGCTCCAGAGTTGGGATGCGGCCCAACAGTACTTTGTGATTGGTGAGCATATCCTCACAATAGACATTGAGGATATCTGCTTTCTTACCAATTTGTCCCGAAGAGGGGACGTTGTACATCTTACTGGGACACGGGCCAGTGACCGTACAGTTGAGGACATGGTGTCACAGCATTGTGTCGCTACTTCTCGTCCTTCCAGTGGGAAGATTCTCATCTGGGATGTGGTGAGTCATCCACTGCAGACCATATTGCTTACCATTACTAGGGTGGCAGGTAGCCAAGCCCCACACATGGATACTCGGACCCAGATGTTGTATGCGGAGGACTGTATGTCCCCCATGGTTTTCAACTGGTGCAAGGGTCTCCTCGCAAACATCCAAGCTCAGCTGAACAAGTGTCGGCGAGGGGATCTTAAGCAGTTTGGGTATGGATCGATCATAGTATCGTTCCTCTTGGAGCGGATTCCTATTCTACGTCCGTAGTTGGTACTTAATGACAGGGAGCCCAAGGATCCCCATATGCTCAGATGGGCTGAGGTCATGACCCGTCATGGTGGTGGGCCCATCATTAGCTTTGGTCCCGATTTTGTCAGCTGGCTAAAGGGCCAATTACTTATGGTTGAGGACTTTCCCTATAGCGGCACAGACTTTCGAGAGGATCTTGACTTGGTGCTGCCAGAGTGTTATATCTCCATATTCCACAGTGTCGCATCTTCACCACAAAAAGAGTTGACGACACTTCCCCTACTGCTTAAAACACCCAGAAGAGAAAAATGATGAGTGATCCTTGAAGGAAAATCCACCTTGTCAAGAATCAACCTACCTGAGACTTCATTTACCCTAACTATCACGCCTTGCTCCATGTTAGGTGCGCGGTAGTCCATACTACCGCGTTATGCTCTTTCCCTGGCACACGGTACTACCGCGTTATGCTCTGTTCTGGAGGCGCGGTACACCTTTTTTAGCCTTTTTTCCATGGCTTACGGGATTTTGATTTTTGAGAAATTTTTTAGGATTGGGGCCCCTGATTCAATCCTAACTCACTTTTTGTGATTAGTAGGCCTGATCCACTTAACTCTCCCAAGATCCACCCTTCTCTCTTGTTAGTTAACCCTACCACACACTATAAGAGAGAGGCATTCCATGAGCAAAAGGGGAGGACTCTTAGAGGTATCAAACTTATGATCTTGCAGCCTTGTGGAGATAGCTAGAGGAGGAAGCACTTGGAGCTGGAGGATTGACTTGGACATCAAGCAACCTTTGTAAGCATTCTTCAAGTTTGTAATAAAAATAAATTGTCTTGTTTTTCCCATTTCATGTATATTGTATAAGTTCTTGACATGGAATGTATCTAGTTCAGATTTGAACTTAATCTTTGCTTCAAGGTGTTTGGAAGCTTGCATGCTTGTTCCTTGTTTGATTTCAACAGGTTCTACATTGGAGCTTTGGGATCAAGAGCTAGAAGCGGGACAAACGTCAGATTGAAAGGTGAGTTATGTCTTTCATCTCTTCTGAATGCATTTAATCTTGTTGTGAAAATTAGTTCGGGAGATTCAAGGTAGCATTTGTTTAGTTTTGTTCTTATCTTAGAGTCAGTCAAAAATCTGCTTTAATTTAAGAGAATTTTTACTTATCCGTAGGAAAAAATTCTACCAACAAGAATGGCGACTCCGCTTCATGTTCTCTTTCTTTCCAATGGACCATTTTGCTCCAAACAAGTTTCAAACACCTGCAAAAGGTCGTGGGAAACATTCAGTAACTATTTAATAACTTGATCTCAGCTGGAAATTTTGGAAAAAATGATTTTTTCATCTTAATTTTTGCTCCTATCGCGCCTGGGAAAAATTTGGCTGCGCGGTACTGCACAGTACCGCGCCTCTACTTGATCTCATAGTGCGGTACTATTACACAGTACCGTGCTTCCTGATATAGCCCTCGTGCGGTACTGTGGAGGACGAATTTTGCCCAATAGGGCTTGTCCAAAAAATCATTTTCTCCTACTGAAAACAAGTTATTCATACATAGAATGAAAGAGAAGCTTAAAAGCTCTTACCTGGCGCAGACGGCTGTTGAAATGGTGCCCCGAATCTCCAGATATGAACTCTTGAAGTTTTTCTCCTCAAATGGGTAAAATCTCCTCTTTTGGTAAATGCACAAGTGAAATGGTAACTTTCTATTTTTACCCATCTTTTATATAACTTTTTCACTCATTTTTTACTCATTATTTTATATAGTTAAAATAAAACTCATTTCACATTACTAATATCTAGTTTTATGAGCACTTATTGACAGGATCTCCTTTAAAGACAATATATTCACACTGGCGTTTATTCATTGTTTGACCTTCATTTTGAGCCTACTTTATCTTTTTCGTGCTCTGGATTAAAACTTGAAAAAGATTCCAAGCGCTTTTACACCCATCTTGTGCTTGTCAAACTCAAGTAAATGGTGTCGAGTTCGGTCAGCTTTACTCATGCTCGTTAAACGATGAGGAAAGTATTATCCTGGTTGTATTTTATTCTCTTTTCGGACCAGAATAATTAAAAATTACAAAAAAGACCATTGGAGTCCATAGTTAAGCTCTTTTCAGACTGCCTAAATTTGAAAAGATTTCCAAGTGATCTTGACTCTTTCACACTTGTAAAAGTATTTGAAAGGTCGTCTATTCGTTGATAGGTTACCCCTTTTTTGGCCCGTCTAGACTATTTACGAGAAAGGTATACCTCGGTCAATGTTGGCTGGGAGAGTTCTATCGGGAATTGTTTTACACTTTTTCGGGATCGAGGGACTAAATTTATGAAAAAGTACACTTTGGAGCCTCCTTTAGGTTTTTTCAGGCTCTCTAAATGTGAAAAACCACCGAGTTTTCCTTCCTTGGACTCGTTAAAATTTAACATCGAAGGACCCACTTTGGGACGAACCCCTCCTTTCTCAGGTTCGTAAAACATGTGAGATTGGACTCATCTATAAGATGAGCTATACCGAGCATCTGTTATCCTCTTCAAGCTTGAAAAACAACAAAGAGGTACTCGTCTATCATGTCGGGGGAATATGGGGAAAAGTCAAGTTTGTTTTGGCAACTTGTCAGTCGTTACCTTTGAATATGGCATGTGTCTGTCCCTTGTCTATAATGGGTATCTATTTTTCACTGAGTTATGGTCATCATCCTGAGTCGTCTCCCTGGCCACGAGCCTACTCATTCGGTGTCTATCCTCTGCTATCAATAATCCCTGTTGCCAAGTCCTGTTACATGCCATTATATGTTCAAAGGGTTGCATTGTTCAGAGTCGTTCATTTGTGTCAGACCTCCGCTGTGTCAGTACATACTCCATTGTTTCATCATCTTATACTATCTTTCGTTCCGATTTCGTGTCGATGATGTGGGAATCATTATGGCCCACCTTCGACGAGTCTATTCCCGTCGACATCAAATCACTATCTGGGAATTGGACTTAGAGATCAACCATTAGTACCTTGGTACCTGCATGCCTCAATGGTAGGTTTCCTCGTGTTCGACAGTAGGTTTACATCACTGACCTCTGATCGAACGATCTCTCGAATGCTCGACATCAACTCATCTATTCGCATTTCGTTGAGATGTACTTCAGATACCTTGGGGATCATCATCATCATTGGTGATTTCCCTCGCATTTGTTAACGGTTCACATCATTGATCGGTAATCAAATGGTTTCTACCATGTTCGACTTCAACACTTTGTATCACATGGCTAGATTCGTATCATTTGCAATTGGGTAGAAGACCCTGGGTGCACCTTTGTATCTTGATTGTGTCCAGGTTGCGATGGATATGTCCTTTGTATTGTCACACAGATCCACTTTTTGTATTGGTCGTGGTTGTGTTATTACTGTTTCATGGATCTACGCTTGTTCATAGTAGCCATGATCTGTCCATAGTCTATATCATCTCAGTACTCATGGATCTGCAATGTATTGGTCGGCAGCCATGCTTTGAGTCATTTGTTTTTGAGCATGGGGATGCCCGCCTCGGTGGTATATCTAACATCTTGTT
Source organism: Larix kaempferi (assembly GCA_027924585.1). Lineage (NCBI taxonomy): Eukaryota > Viridiplantae > Streptophyta > Pinopsida > Pinales > Pinaceae > Larix > Larix kaempferi. Next base: position 8,929,401 of record BSBM01000799.1, on the reverse strand, counting down.
TCTATTTCAGCTCCTTGTTGCTCTCCTCGATGCTATCTCTGCACAATATTTGTAAAGTCTTTCGGCCATCAGTCCCTTCTGACCTCACACTTTAGGGGGCATCTATTATATCTCCATATTCCACAGTGTCGCATATTCACCACAAAAAGAGTTGACGACACTTCCCCTACTGCTTAAAACACCCAGAAGAGAAAAATGATGAGTGATCCTTGAAGGCAAATCCACCTTGTCAAGAATCAACCTACCTGAGACTTCATTTACCCTAACTACCGCGCCTTTCTCCATGTTAGGTGTGCAGTAGTCCATACTACTGCGTTATGCTCTTTCCTTTGTTATACCTCAAATTGCCACACCATGTGTAAGTGAGAATATACATGTTTCACCACCATGGAAAACATGATGTTTATGCCTCCTAAGGGTGTTAGGACCCTTCATTCTAATGTTGGTACCTTCCCTAGTCACACTTGGAAGAAAATCCAACAAACAAGGGGTTGAAACCCACATTAACCACCTCCAAAAATTAAGTCTTCTAGAAATACCGCGCCCTGCATGCCTATGGGGGAGCGGTAGTGTCACACTACCGCGTTCTGCATGCCTATGGGGGAGCGGTACTACCGCGCTTTGCTTAGTTATAGGGGAGCAGTAGTTTTGGTTTAGGCTTATCCCTTTTATTTTGGATCTTGGATCTCATGGAAATTTTCTTGGGATGAGGTACCCCTTTGAATCCCATATCACTTTCCCTCCTTGGCATGATTTAGATCTTTGATCCACATATTATTCACTTAGATCCATAATCTCCTCTTAGTGGTTGGCCTCCCAAATCCTACTTAAAGAGAGCCATCCATGAGCTGGGGGGGTGATCTTGGAAACACTAAACCTATGGTCCTATGAGTCTTGCAAGGGTGATGTTGGAGAGCTTGGAAGGAGGTGCTACTACTTTGGACATCAAGCCATAACATTGTAATCAACTTCTTTTGGATTTCTTATCATTAATATAACTTAGCCTATTCCTCTCATTTTCATGTCTTTAATGATGAATGCATGAAATTGTCTCTATTTATATAGTTAGATCTTTGTTTATACATATATTGCTTTGGAGAAGGTGTTGTGTTTCCTTTGTGAACAGGTTCATAAGTCCATAATCAAAGGCTGGAGCTGTAGCAACTTAGGAGCAGCAGGACAAACATCAAAGTAAGGTATGCCATCTACTTGCTTTGTATTTCCATAGCTTGTTAGCTGATGTGTGAGCTAGATATAGGAGGACTATAGTGTCTATTTGTTTCATCTCTGTCTTGGGTAGGCAACCAGGGGCCTTTTCTAATCCCAAGGGGATATCTACCTATCCGTAGGGATATTTTCTTACAACAGAAACTGGCGACTCCGCTGGGGAGCCTTTCTTCCCTAGTTTCAAATTTGCTTGCTTGTTTAGATCATCAAATCCTCTTCTAAGTGTTGTTTCTCATCACCTTAGATCCTCTTTGATCATCATTGAAGACCATTTTAAACTTAGGACCTTATCCTTGCTCGGATCTTGGCCAAACTTTGATTTTTTTAATCCTACAGGAGACTACCGCTCCCCCGCAGTGTTCTAGGGCACGGTACTGTCCAAGCTACTGCTCCCCCACAGTTTCTAGGGAGCGGTACTGTCCAAACTACCACTCCCCCACAGTGTTCTAGGGGGCGGCACTGTCATTTTTTGGTCATTTTTGAGCTTATTTGGAGGGGTTCCCTTGGGTTTTTTGCTTCCAAACTCTTGGGGTGCCTCCATATAGTCCATTGGCTTCTTTTTTACACATTTTTGAAGAGATTTGAGTCTCTTTTGAGTCCTTTTCATCCACATTTTTGTCTCTAGTCCTTCATTGGCATCTTTGAGGCCATTTGGTCAATTTTGAGTCCTCTGAGCCATTTTTTAGTTCTGGGACTCAAGTGTACCTTCCCAGTCACTTTAGGATCTCTATAACATAACTTGGAACCCTTCCAAACCTCATTTGGTAAGATTTGTGCCCCTTTTTCTTTGTTTGGAAGATTAGGTTCTATCTTGGAAAGTTGAAATCCCCTTGGGTTAACTTGATCCCTTGTGTACGTTTTAAATTTTTCTGATTTAGAGTCTCTTGATCAGTGATTTTGTGACCATTACATGACTAGTTTGGACTGACACAATTCATTTTTAGCTTGTTTTAGAAACTCTTTGCATCTTTTGGAAGATCAAAGCCTTTGTTTGGTTTCTTGAGTCAGACTAGTGCTTTGTTTGCTTGTTGGGTATAATTGTCATTCTTTTCAATCCCCAATAGCTTGCATTGGTTTTTAAAACTTCTTCTCACCATCGGATTGTGATTGGATTCATTTTTCTTAGAAATCTCTTTAGTGTGATATTCCAAAGGTTTGTTTGGTTTGGAATCATTTGGATTGATTAGATTGGCTTTGAAAAACTTGGGACATCCTTGTCTTTTGAAGTCATTTTCTTGGGTTTTGCGCTTTGTTTCCTTTGCATCTTTAGCTATTTATTGGTCGTTGGAATAGATCGATCCCTTGTTTCCATTTTTTTTTTAGTTCAAAGAGAAGCTTGATTTTGTCATTCTTTTACCATATTCATGAAATTGAAACACAAAGGTATCCTTCTTGCCTTAATTTAATCATTTGACATTCTTGGTATTACATTCATGAGAAGAAGAAATGTTTTTTTCATATTTATGTGCATTTGAGTTAGACAATATTATTAGGTGCTTCTCTTTGTCTTGCATTTGATTGGAAGCATTTGTGGAGTCCTTCTTTCCATAGATTAGATGTGTCTTTTTCAATTGTAAAGAGATAGGAAACATATTATAATTATTACATTTGGTGTTCATATAAAGAACTTTTTTATTGCTTTGGGTTAGTTTTGGGTACATATTTTACTTCTTTCTATCATTTTGAAAAGAAATAAAATTGCATGTGCATTGGGTTGTGCATATTGGGAACGAAAAGAATTCTTCCTTACTTTAGCTAGTGTTCATCGAAGAGAAAGGCTCATTTCGATTCATCTTCATTTGCATGGTTTGAGTCGTCACAACACCACCAAGTTTCACGTCCATTTACCCGATTGAGTAATACAACCACTAAAATTAATCTCCCTAAGTAAACCAACATTAACCTCACTTGAGGAAATCAAAAGAATCTGGTAGTTAGGTAGGACACCGGGGATAGGCATCAAAATAATTCCCCCTTGTCATTTTCATCTGAGACATAGTTGTTGTCCTCTAGGGAACTAAAATCCTCTAGTATTTATTGACACGGTCAAAGCCAGTTTATGGAGGGCCCTCCTGACTGTTTTTAACTTTCAGGGGTTAAACGGCCACGAGATTGAGAACCGGACGAACTCTATGGAATGTCGCACTCCACTTAGCCCTAAGGCAACATCGATCATTGTCTTCCTTGTAAGGCAGAAGCGCCCAAAACCTTTTCCAATGTGTCATGAACGAGGTAGCTTAGTGACTTTTCTACTAGGGCTCTTTTACCCAGGATCCCTTTCGGTAGAGGGATATCCTTCTCATATTGGTCTCTCACATTGTATTGTTCGACTTGGATTTCATCACCTTGCGAAGGATACAGATTGTTGAGGTCTCCAGCTCTTAGTTAGGAGGTTTTGCTTGCTATCTTGGAGGGTCTTTTTCTTTGTAGGGATGCTTGTTAGCATTCTGGACGTTTTGTTGTACAGCTCGCTTATTGTGGCAGTGGCCTCAGTATAGTTTTTTGAGCTTGCTCTTTTGGCCTATGAGCCTTGTCTTTTCCTAGCTCCCCTTTCGCACGCTCGGTTTCCTGAGGGTTTTTGAGTTCTTTTTAACAAGACTTCGTCCACATCACTTAGTTTTGTTTCATGGAGAATCTACCTCCATGAACCCATGCTCCTTCTGGGACTACCAATCCAGAGACCCCTTTTCAAGGGGTACCTTTTACTTTTCCTCCAGTTGGAGATATTGGTCCTCCCTTTATTGCCACGTTAAATCTTCCTGGATTAACCATAGGATTGCCGGTATGGTTATTCAATCCGGTAATTCTGATTGCACCCAATGTTTTAAATGTTAACTCTCCACCACGAGAGAGTCAAACCCAAACTAATCCTTCCCCTTCTTCGTCGAATGAATCTTCTTTCGTTCCTTCTTCCTCGCCTGATGAAAGCAATAGTGTTAGTAATCAGGTGGATAAGAAGAAGAAGAAAAGGAAAGTTAAGAAGAATAAGGATAAAGATGAGACCAAGCGTAAACCATTTGCCCCTAATGGCACTCATTCTATGAAAACACCCTGTAAGCCCAAGTTCCCTTGCAAACTTTGTAAGGGTGATCACCTTCTCAAGGATTGCCCTAATCTTTCCCGTGTATCAGAAGTGTGGTCTAAAAAACCCAAACCACTTGTATCATCGACCTCTGACAATCATGTCGATGACACTCCTTCAACCAGTGACCCCTTGGTAAAGAGTTGGAAGGGTAAAGTCCTATATCCCTGTTTGATATGCAAGGGTATGCACCATACTTTCCTTTGTCCAAGCATGGATGAAGCTTCGCGGTGGTTGGAAGATATTACTAGTTCTCAACTGGTGCTTCCAAAAAATGATAGTAAGTTGACCCTTGATCCCCCACTGGTTGACCAAGTGATCAATTCAGTTTCATCTGCAATTGATCCCACTCTCCCTCCCGAGAGTGAAGTGATTGAGTCGATGTCATCCCCACTCGATCCCGCTCTTTCATTGAAGAAAGTCCAGACTGATGCATTCATCTTGACACAATCTTCGTCTCATTCTTATCTTCCAAGCGAGAGTGAATTGGAAACCACTGGTGTTTTCCTTATTGGCTCAGAATGTTCTCGGCAAGGGGAAACCCTGTCCATTTCCACGAGACCCCCTCCAAGCACTGAAGTTATTTCCTTTGATTGGAATGGTTTAACAGAATCTCGTCTTCCTTTGAGTGTTCCTTTTCAAATATCTGTAGGCGTTTCCGATAAAGAAATCTTTCGTACGATAGTTGATGAAGGAGCTTCTGTTAGTATTCTATCCTCAACTGCTTGGCAAGCCTTAGGTTCTCCTCGGCTTGTGCCCGTCACTGACCAGATAATGGCTTTCAATAGAAGGCCTACTGGACCTTTAGGGTCCCTTCCTCAGTTACCTATCACTTTGGGAGGGAAAATTGTCTGTATTGATGTCATGGTTGTCCAAGGTCCCTTAGATTTTAATCTACTCCTTGGACGTGATTACGTCTATGCAATGAAGGCTGTAGTGTCCTCACTCTTTCGAGTGATGTATTTTCCGCATCATGGGAATATTGTGACCATCGATCAGCTTTCCTTTGTGACACCCACTCATCGCATGACTCCTAGTCACCAGACTTCCCTAAATGTTCCACATGTTTTAGTGGTTTCTTCCCCCTAGGGGGGGGGGGATGCTTGGAGCAAAGTTCTATTCCGGTGTCAAGATCGTTAAAAAATGAAACCATTTTCTCAAGCATAGTTTACTTTTGGTTTTAAGCTTGTGTAAAAATAAAACCAACCATCATCTCAAGCATAGTTTACTTTTGGTTTTAAGCTTGTGTAAAAATGAAACCAACCATCATTATGATCATAGTTCCCTTTCTATGTCAAGCTCATTAAAAAATGAAATAGGTTCCTACGAGCATAGTTTATTCTTTGTTTCAAGCTCGTTAAAAAATAAAACCAACCCTCAAGCACAGTTTACTTTTGGTTTTAAGCTTGTGTAAAAATGAAATCAATCCCAAGCATAGTTTACGTTCGGTTTCAAGCTTGCGTAAAAATGAAACTACCTTCGAGCATAATTTCTTTCTGTTTTAAGCTCATTAAAAAATAAAAAGGACCCTTTCAAGCATTGTTATTATCTATTTCAAGCTTGTGTAAAAATGAAATAGATCTCCCTTCCATTTGTTCGAGTCTCTCGCTAGAGTTAGGATTTGAACCTTCATTTCATCTACCTGGGTCACTTGATCTGGGTTCTCCCTACCCCCCTTGGTGAACACATTTGAATTAGCAGCCAGGATTTTTGGGTAAGGAAGAAGAGTAGTCAGACGAAACGAAGCTTGGGGGGCATGTTTAGCCATTAGCATTCATGCTGGGGGATTTTACCAACCTCTGGTCATCATGTTGGGAGGGAACCCATCAATGGGCCTTAACCATGAGCAGAGTTTACCTTTGGCTTCAAGCTCATTAAAAAATGAAACCAGTAGTCTGAGCAAAGTTCTACTCCTATGTCAAGCTCATTAAAAAATGAAACATATCCTTTCCCTTTGAGTCGAGTATCCTCGTAGACTTAGTACCTGAACCTTCTTTTCACTCACCTATACCTTAGGCGAATGAAATGAAGCTTGGGGGCATATCTTCAACCTCTGGAAGTTACGTTGAAGTCAACTCAATCGCCTCTCCACACCACATTGGAGCTAAGTCACTTACTTCTAGCAATCATGCTGGGGGCATGTACCAACCTTTGGTTTTCATGATGGGAAGAAGTTCACCATTGGGAACATTTTTTAGCATACTTTCCTTTTTAGGTTTCGAGCTCATTAAACCATGAAAATTATTCTGAGCATAGTTCATTTTCTGTTACAAGCTCGTTAAAAAATGAAGCAGACATCATGAGCATTCTTCCAACCTATCTTCGAGCTCGTTAAAAATAGTAAGATGGTGTTTGAGCTTACTTTTCACTTTTTCGTGCTCTGGTTAAAAATGTGAAAAGTGGTTTGAGCTTACTTTTTCCTTTTTCGTGCTCTGGATCCAAACATGAAAAAGATTTCGAGTGCTTTTGATACCATTATCGTGCTCATTAAACAAATTGGAGTCAAAAGGTGTGTCTAACGAGTATAGGTTTATCACTTTATCCGGCCTCGCTAGACTATTTACAGAAAAGGAACTGTGCCGAGTTTACTTTTCTTTTGTCGTACTCGGTCATCAACCATGACAAAGTTGTACATGGAGTCCACTTTAAGCTCTTTTTAGACTCCTAAAATAGGAAAAGATGACCAAGCGAAATTGATTCGTTCACGCTTGTAAAAGGATTTGAATGATCGTCTCCCTAGTGATAGTTTACCCCTTTTTCGGACTAGGGGGCACTACTTACGAAAAAGGAATACTTCAGCCAATCATGACTGGAAGAGTCCTCTCCCGCATGGTTTTACCCTTTTTTGGGCAATGAGGCTAACTTTATGAAAAAGGACCGTTGGAGTCTTCTTTAGTTCTTTTCAGACTCTCTAAACATGAAAAACTGCCGAGTTTTCCTTCCCTGGACTCGTAAAATCAAACATCGAAGGACCCTTTTGGGACCGAACCCCTCCTTTCTCAAGTTCGTAAAACATGTGGGATTGGACTCGTCCAAAGGATGAGCTATATCGGGCATCTGTTATCCTCCTCAAGCTCGTTAAAAAACAAAGAGGTACTCATCAAACATGATGGGGATTGGGGAAGAATAAGTTAAGTTTCTTTTAGAAAGCTTCATGGCAGCTTGTGTCGCCCTTGAACATGGCACGTTTTTGCATCTCGTCATACAGTTGGGTAATCTACTTATCTCTGAGTCATGCCAATTCAATGAGTTGTCCCACTCCTTCAAATCATCTAAAGAATGCCTCAGTCATCGTTGCATTATGTCTTGGTCTCTGCCTCATTGAATCAATGCTGCCGAGTCATTATTGTCATGCCATTCATGTTCAAGGAAAGTTTACCTTAGTCATACTCTACAATATTGTTAGCCTTTACATCCCTGTGTCAGTCCATACTCATCTGATTCATTACTTCATATCACTTTCCTATGTCGGTTTCATGTCGATGATGTGGGATCCATTATGGCCCTCCTTCGACGAGTCTATTCCTGTCGACTTCAACTCATTATCCAGGAATTAGTCTTAGAAACCAACCTTAGTACCTTGGTACTTGCATGCCTCAATGGTAGGTTTTCTCGTATTCGACAGTAGGTTTTCATCATTGACCTCTGATCAAATGATCTCACGGATGTTCGACATCAACTCATCTATTCACATTTCGTCGAGATGTACTATGATACCTTGGGAGTCATTTTCATCATTGGTGATTTCCCTCGCACTTGTTAACGGTTTCAATCATTGACTAGTAAGCAAGTGGTTTCTACCATGTTTGACTTCAACACCTTGTAATCACATGGTTAGATTCGTATCGATTTGGGATCGAGTAGAAGACCTTAGATAGTTCTGAAGTCTTTTTAGCACATCCAGGTTGCGATGGAGATTTTTTGAGTAGGTTCCCACATATTATGTTGGTGACCTCATTGATGTAATGTCACACAGATCCACTCTTGTATTGGTTGTGGCTGTGTCATTGTCTTTTCATGGATCTACGCTTGTAGTCTAGTAGCCATGATTTGTCTCCAGTCATTGTTAAGTCAGTATTATCATGGATCTGCAATGTATTGGTCGGAAGCCATGCTTTTAGTCAGTTCTTCCGAGCATGGGTATGCCCGCCTCGAGGTCGTTAGACATATTGTCGATATTTGCTTGCAGCTCTTCTCCAACTCTCCTTCAGATATCCTTGCAGACTTATTATTTGTAAAGTGTTTCGGCCATCAGATTCCTTCTGACCTCACACTTTAGGGGGGCATCTGTTATACCTCAAATTTCCACACCATGTGTAAGTGAGAATATACATGTTTCACCACCATGGAAAACATGATGTTTATGCCTCCTAAGGGTGTTAGGACCCTTCATTCTAATGTTGGTACCTTCCCTAGTCACACTTGGAAGAAAATCCAACAAACAAGGGGTCGAAACCCACATTAACCACCTCCAAAAATTAAGTCTTCTAAAACTACCGCGCCCTGCATGCCTATGGGGGAGTGGTAGTGTCACACTACTGCGTTCTGCATGCCTATGGGGGAGCGGTACTACCGCGCTTTGCTTAGTTATAGGGGAGCGGTAGTTTTGGTTTAGGCTTATCCCTTTTATTTTGGATCTTGGATCTCATGGAGATTTTCTTGGGATGAGGTACCCTTTCGAATCCCATCTCACTTTCCCTCCTTAGCATGATTTAGATCTTTGATCCACATATTATTCACTTAGATCCATAATCTCCTCTTAGTGATTGGCCTCCCAAATCCTACTTAAAGAGAGCCATCCATGAGCTAGGGGGGTGATCTTGGAAACACTAAACCTATGATCCTATGAGTCTTGCAAGGGTGATGTTGGAGAGCTTGGAAGGAGGTGCTACTACTTTGGACATCAAGGTATAACATTGTAAGAAACTTCTTTTGGCTTTCTTATCATTGATATAACTTAGCCTATTCCTCTCATTTTCATGTCTTTAATGATGAATGCATGAAATTGTCTCTATTTATATAGTTAGATCTTTGTTTATACATATATTGCGTTGGATAAGGTGTTGTGTTTCCTTTGTGAATAGGTTCATAAGTCCATAATCAAAGGCTGGAGCTATAGCAACTTAGGAGCAGTAGGACAAACATCAAAGTAAGGTATGCCATCTACTAGCTTTGTATTTACATAGCTTGTTAGCTGATGTGTGAGCTAGATCTAGGAGGACTATAGTGTCTATTTGTTTCATCTCTATATTGGGTAGGCAACTAGGGGCCTTTTCTAATCCTAAGGGGATATCTATCTATCTGTAGGGAGATTTTCTTACAACATCCCTGACACACGGTACTATTGCGTTATGCTCTGTTCTGGAGGCGTGGTACACCTTTTTTAGCCTTTTTTCCATGGCTTATGGGATTTTGATTTTCGAGAGATTTTTTTGGATTGGGGCCCCTGATTCAATCCTAACTCACTTTCTGTGATTAGTAGGCCTAATCCACTTAACTCTCCCAAGATCCACCCTTCTCTCTTGTTGGTTAACCCTACCACACACTATAAGAGAGAGGCATTCCATGAGCAAAAGGGGAGGACTCTTAGAGGTATCAAACTTATGATCTTGCAGCCTTGTGGAGATAGCTAGAGGAGGAAGCACTTGGAGCTAGAGGATTGACTTGGACATCAAGCAACCTTTGTAAGCATTCTTCAAGTTTGTAATAAAAATAACTTGTCTTGTTTTTCCCATTTCATGTATATTGTATAAGTTCTTGACATGGAATGTATCTAGTTCAGATTTGAACTTAATCTTTGCTTCAAGGTGTTTGGAAGCTTGCATGCTTGTTCCTTGTTTGATTTCAACAGGTTCTACATTGGAGCTTTGGGATCAAGAGCTAGAAGCGGGACAAATGTTAGATTGAAAGGTGAGTTATGTCTTTCATCTCTTCTGAATGCATTTAATCTTGTTGTGAAAATTAGTTCAGGAGATTCAAGGTAGCATTTGTTTAGTTTTGTTCTTATCTTAGAGTTAGTCAAAAATTTGCTTTAATTTAAGAGAATTTTTACTTATCCGTAGGCAAAAATTCTACCAACACGGAGGGTGCAGCATGGGGTGACCTAGGTGAGAACAAAACCCTTGTATTTTTAGTTTTGTAAATTATATCATTTTTTTTATGTAGTGCTGACAAGTATGTAATATGTGTGTGCAGATGTGGGCCCCGTATGGCTGGTGGGTCTCTCCCTTCTGGTGAGGAGAGATAGAGGCGGGGAGGCAGCCGTTCCTGTAGGTGATCATGCTGCCATCGAGGAGATGGAGGAGGTGTACAGGAACCTATCCCAGCTGAATGTGGAGGTACCAAAGCCAGCTATTGATGACTTACCAAGGCCCATGCAGATATTTGGGGTTGGAGCGTCTATGCGCTTCAACGCCTTACTCCGTAAGGTGGCTCGGACCGTAGACTGCTTCCTTACCCAGCAACAGCATGCCGTCCATGCTAGGGGTGGTGTACAGGTCGGGAGGCAGGCCTAATGACACTACTATACTTGTACTGAGATCTTAGAGGCCTCAGATTTTGTACTACTGAAAGCTATGATGCTTGAGATTTTTGTAGAGACTCACTGAAAGCCATGGTGCTTCAGATTTTGTACCAACACTACTTTTTGAGCGATATATATATATACAGACATTATCGGTGATTTATACATTATGTGTTTTTAAAATGATTAGTGATGTAATCTTGTTTATATGTTTGCTTTTATACATTCTATTTACATGTCATGAATGCTTTTATATATTATGGATATTATGTGTGTGTGATGTACCAATCCAAAATGAAGTTGGCCATCGAGTCAGAAACTGTGTTTAACTCCCGTGGAATGTGCAGGTATTTAACGGATTCAAATGACCTTTCTAGGAGACGTACTCGTCTGAAGAGACGGAGTAAGGTAGGATCACGGATGGCGTAGACCCCGTTCAGATGGGAAACCACTGATTGAGAATCCATGTGGATGACAATGTGGTTCATACCCAAGGAAATGGCGTTAGCTAGGGTTCCGATTACTACCTGATACTTTGCGTCATTGTTGGTCGCAAAACCTAGGCAACTTCCTCCTGAGCTAATGAGCTCACCTGTTGGGGAATATAGTACCCAGGTTGTCGAAGCAAGGTTATGGGTATGCCGGCTGGCACCGTCCGTGAATCCATAGCATGTTTCCATCTACACACGCAGACAGAACATGGTATAAGAAGCGGAAACAAGATCAAAAGACACTCAAAAAGAAATGCATCACACCACACAAAAACCCAAAAACACGCCATGTACAGTATATACAAGCAAGTCTATGCATGAGGGATCAAGCATAGTATCTATTCAGGTAAATCCCATTGCGAGGTTCATCTAAAGAGATTCCGTCATAGTGTTTAAGCTTGTAAGCACCTTTTTACAACACACGTTTTATAACGTAAGGTCCATGCCACATGGACTCGAACTTCCCTGCTCCTAGTTTGTCGTGCTTCTGGTCATAAGTAAGGACTAGGTCAACATCGTTAAAGATACAAGGTTCAACTGACTTATCGTATTGGGCTTTGATGCGTTTCTTGTGTGTTTCATTAGCAAGAGCGGCATCTTGGCGAGACTCGTCAAGTTTTGCTAAGTGCAAGAGACGTTCTTCCTCAGCAATAGTGTTAGGAAGAAGTTCGACAGCGAGTTGTAGAGACAGAATTTCGCACTCTATCGGCAGAACAGCCTCCAATCCATATACCAATTGGAAAGGAGTGAAGCCTGTGGCGGTTTTGATGGAAGTTCGGCAGGCCCATAACGCTGAAAAGAGCATGTTGTACCAATTGGACTTATGTGTCCCTACCATCCTTTGGACCATAGTTTTCAAGACCTTGTTAATGGCCTCGACCTGTCCATTGGATTGCGGGTAGTAGGGTGTTGAATTTTCATGGTGAAAACCCAACCTGTCGCTCAATTCATCCACCATATGGTTTTGAAAATGAGAACCATGATCGATAACAATTGCCTGAGGAACTCCGAACCGCGCTATTACATGATTGAACATGAAGAGTGTGGCGGTTTTTCCATTGTTTTGGTATGTAGGCATAGCTTCAACCCACTTTGTAAAGTAATCCATAGCTACAATTATGTAACTATGCCCCCCGGTAGAGGTAGGCTTACAATGCATAAAATCAATGCCCCATTTTGTGAATGGGCCAACGGCAATAACCGGATGTAACGAGGCGGGATGAGTGCGCTTCTTTGTATGGAAGTGTTGGCAAGGAGGACATTTTTTTATGGCCTCAATACAATCTTTGAAGATAGTAGGCCAGAAATATCCTGCGCATAAGATCTTCTGGGCTGTAGCCATCCCAGAGAGGTGACCGCCACATGCCCCAACATGACAATCATTCAGAATGCATTCAGCCTCATCATGAGTGAGACAACATCGAAGAATTGAATCAATTCCATGGTGATACAAAGTATCATTGATGATTAAATAATACTTTGCATGGTGACGTATCTTACGACGATCGTCGCGAGAGAGTTGAGGGTTGAAGCATTGGGTTTGAAGATACAATGAGATATCTCCATACCAAGGGTCAGTCATACTGATGAGAAACAATGATTCATCTGGAAAGGAGTCATTGTGCTCAACTTCTACATCAGAATGGGGAAGGTCGCAAATGAGCTCGGCAAACACCAAAGACTTCTTAGACTTAGCTTTCTCGAAAAGAAGATCAAATTCTTGCAGTATCACAATCTAGCATGAATACTTGCCCCCAAGCACCTGACGTGTCAGTACGTGGTACATGGGGTTCGAGTCGGAAATGATGGTGGCGGTGCGGAGCAAGATGTAGTGTCGAAACTTCTGGACGGTGATGACCGCTGCGAATGCGAGTTTTTCGACATGTGAATATCTAGTTTCAACGACAGCTAGACCCTTACTTGCATAGTATATTACATGTTCCTGGGCATTTTGATCTTCCTGTACCAAAACCATGGCGATAGTGGTAGCAGAAGCGGCGAGATATAAGATGTAATCTTGATAATAATTAGGCGATTAGAGCACGGGGGCATGCGTGATGGCATGTTTGATACTGTCGAAGGATTTTTGAGCTTGGTTGTCCCAAATGAACGGGATGTCCTTGGTGAGCTCCCAATATGGATTCCTAATGAGGGAAACTATACTAAGAGCCTACTTTAAATGTCAACCCAGGGGACGTACAAACTTTAGAGGTGCAGGCACTATCTCTGCTCTTATAGGATAATATTTTCCGCGGTTGGGTGTCGGTATCGATGTTTTAAGGGTTTCCTACTCAATATGTAAAACGGGTTATACTATGGAATTAAATACTGGAAAGAAAGAAATCTATTTTAAAGAATTAAAGTACTGAAAGCAGTAAATCTGTTTTTAAAGAATGAAGATACTAAAAGCAATAAATCTATTTTAAATAATTAAAATGCTTAAAGTGGAAGAGATAATCTTATGAAGTTACTTAAGTGCAGAATGGTAAATCTAGAAAGTGAAATGTCATAACAGATCTATTCTAATATTGGAGAAAACAAGGGTTGTAATTACTTATGCATAAAACTAGATTTTTGATCTAAATCGTTGAAATACCAAAACTAAGATTGAAGTGCGATAGTTTCATGCTACACATCTATTTACTAAGAAGTCAGAGTAATTAATCATGATGGGAAACATTCATAAACCTCATATCTAAACCATGACTTTTGAAAGCAAAGCTAATACATATGTAATCGTTGGTAAAAATGTGCGTTGGAAGAAAGCAGCTACAGGACTACTGAAACCGTTTTGCTGTACTACAAAATGTATTATAAATTACTACAGAACTAATACATTATTCAACGTTTCCATATGCGATATAACTTTTCATCAATGTAAAACACATAATTGGAAAATACCTGAAAAATGGAAATCCCCTGACTTACATGTTGGAGGGGCCCTCTCCAACCCGTACTCAGGGGAGAAAGAAACTTAAAAAAGCTGGCTAGAATTTAACATCAATCTCTTATTAAAATATAATATCCATGTCTTCACAAAGGTTTGTACTTCACAGTATCTCAATAGTGCAGAAAACTTTAAAACAATGTTTCTCCAAAATGTCAACAGAGACCTCTTGCTACCCGAGAGGTCCATATTTATATGATTCTTAATGTTGACCCTAACTAACTGTCTAAATGCCAATTCTCCTTGAACAGGAGTGCGTTCTCTATAAATCAGGAAACAGGGTGCCGAGCTTGGTGATCCCTTAGTCTTCTACGCGTTTGTCCTTTAATGCCCCTGAACCTACTCAATAACGCTTGGTTTCCATAGAATTAGTTTATTGAATATGCATTTTAACATACAAGAATAATAATCAAAAACAATTTCATTAAATAATTAAAGTAAAACATTTTTCCCACAAATGAGTGTGTTTCTTCGCCATTGCTTGAGCTTGACTGTGGGAAAAAGGTTTATCAAATACCTAAAAATTGGACTCATCATTCTCTCCCATACTTGAAGGATTCACCCATCCTTGGGTGACTTATTCAATTCGTCGATGACCTCCCTAATATCCCATGCTACCACCCTAGGTATCCCTACCTGACTGTGATATCCAAAATTTTGATCCTCCCTGGCCCATGCCCTCCTCTCTTCCTCTTCATTAATCGGTTCCTTGATGACTAGGGAAAGAAAGAATGGGGGATTCAGCCTCATCTCGATCCATCTGAGTTGATTTCTTGCCAGGGATTCTTTGTAGAGTGTGGCTTTGAAAAGAGCATCATCAAGTCTGAAGGGAGAGTGGAGTTCTCTTTTCTTCAGATCGTTTGCCAGCCTGCTCCACCTTTCCTTAATGGACTCATTAACTTCCTTCTGTGTGCTTTGGAGTGTAATGTCAAAATGAGTCACAGCCTCCTGTTGTTTTGCAAGGAGAATGGGTATCAGTTCCTCGTCCTGGGTGAGGATCCTATGGTTATATATTATCCCTTCAGGGTGAGTTGGCTCTAGTCTGATCATTAATGGGGTTTTCCATTTGGATGTGACATAGAGATAGTAGTCATGGGCTCGCTCAATTTCGTGGTTCATCCACGAAAATAATGCCCTTAACTAGAAATCGCCCACATATGGGTTTGGCGACCAGTTGGGCGAGCCAGAAACTACGAAATTATGCAAGAAGAACTCACTCAATTGGTCTTTCTCCAACTCTGTGGATTTCAAAGATGCATCCATAAAGTCTTTGGGAGTGCTTATCTCTATAGGGAGTCCTTGCTTCAACCTCTGGAGCTGGAATTCACTCCATTTCTCCTGTATATAGACTGCATATATTGCCGACGATGGTCTGAGGTCCCGCAGTCTATCATATATGCTGGCAGTAGTGGCCAGAACATCCTTTAATTTGGTAATCTCCTGGTCCTTTCTGGCTAATTTATTTTGTGCCTTGGCCAATTTTTCTTGAAGCGTTGAATTCTTCTGCTCGGCCAGCTGCAGCTCTTCTGCATGATGCATCTTCAGGATTTGTGTCTTCTCGGCTGAGAATGAGGGAGGTGTGGGTTGGCTTCTTGGCCTAATTCTTAACGTTGCAAGCTCATTTCCGAGCTTTTCCAATTCTTCCCATGCCTCGGCGAGTTGGGTAACGACCTCGGGGTTTTCATTATGTTCTGGAGGATTCCCCTAGAAGTTGCCTTGCTTTTGTAAGCTCTGCTCTTCTTCTTTATCCATTTCTTCTTCTTCATCCCATTCTTCTTCTTCATTCATTTCCTCTTCTTCATCCTCCTCTTCTTCTTCTTCTTCATCCTCTTCTTCTTCTGTAGTGGGATCCTTCTGATCTATAAAAGGATCAATGTCATCATCAGACACACTGGTAACCAGGGGGTTGGGTTCCCTTTCTTTCTCCCTAGAGACTTGAATTTTAGATACCTGTGTGAATCTTTTGTCGTGCCTCTTCGACCCCTGATTACTAGCAGGAATACCTGGGTCTGATTTGGGGGAGTCCTCTCTTGAGTGTTTTATTTTTACCAAGGTGTCGGCCACACTGTCCAAGTCAATTTTTATCTTTGCCCCTGATACAGAGGTGGTCTTACTTTTTGATTCTGGTGGCAAGGGCATAATCTTCATTCTCTGAACGTCCTCAGCAGATACCAATATGAACTCCTCCCAAGAGAGCTCTGGAATCTGTTCTTTTAGTTCCTCACCAACTATTTGTTTGATCAGCCCATGATGGGCCAAAGCATCCTCTTTTCCCTTAGCCACCTTCCTGCTCATTTTTGCTAGGGATTGGAGCAGGTAAAATGGAATGCTAATATTGTTGTTTGATGAAATGTGACTCCTGTGCCTGAGAAGTTCCAAAATACAAAAATGGAAAATGGGAACATAACTTAACCTTCCAGTGCATGTAATGTACCTCTGGACAATTGCAGCCATTTCATCCCATGGTGCTGGCATGGAGAGTCTTTTGACTCCATTTTTTTCTTCATCATAGACCTCTCCTTGCTCAAAGAATGTTGCTTTTGTTGTGTGGTTTGCCTCCCAGTCATTGCTGCTCCAATGCAGGCCCATTGGTAGACCAGTGTATTTGGCAATCATGTCCTCATCCAATTTTATACGTAACCCTTTTACTCGAGTGACGTACTATTCATCCTTGATATGTTTGAAGTTTCTTGCAAAGTCCTGAGCTACCCCTGTATTGTATCATCTCAGTCCAAGGATGAAAGGCATCCAGCCTGAATTGCGAATGATCTGTAGGACTCTCGGGCTCTGATAAATGGCACTGTGATCTTGCGGTTCACTTTTCTTAAAACCCTTTGTCATTTTTAGAATCTTCTTTATAATCAGACAAAACCAGAACTTTAGAATATGGTTTATACCCTCAACTGGTCGGGCTTTGCCTATAGGCTCGAGGATTGCAATGTTGGCTGAGTGAGCGCACTAGCTTTGGTCTGTTGCTTCTTGGGAATTCTAAGCGGTTCCTTATATGCAAAATCGTGGAATATTATGCAGCCTTACTTGTTGTCTTTCCGCACCTATCCTTTCCATCGTTTCTGTACTTGCCTCTTTTAATCCACTTTTTTTCCATGATCGATCTCTGTATTCCCATGATCGATCTCTGTACTTCATATGGTGAATGTTGCGATCATGATTTGTTGAGGGTGACGGACTTAGGTAGCGATCATGACTTATTAAGGTCATTCTACCATGCCGCCGATTTAAAATAGAAGTTGTCCTCAGCTGACTAGAAACGAATGTAGTGTGGGATAATGTTTTACCTTAAGAATAAAATAAAATCATTCTAGAGATTACCTTGCTGTGTATGCGTACCTTCATTGATGATCTGGTTCATTTTTCATGCATGGAGGATTCTGTAGTAGATTTGGCGGTGTCTGTAGTTAATTTCTGCATGTCAGTAGTTACATGTGTGGGATGTTTTTTCCTTTTTTCCTGTTTGAATTTGTTGAAGTGTCTTCTTTTGAAAATTGTGCCAGTTGTTGATACGACTCATGTGATGATGTTTCGTATTTGGATGATTGCATGGTTGTATGTGACTGGCTCTCTTAAATAACTTGCAGGCTCGCGTGAATATGATATGTAATGTATGTGGCTCGTTTGAATTGAATTGCAGGCTCGCTTGAGTATGTTGAAAAAGAATGGAATGGCGTGCTTGGAGAATTATGTAGTAGTTGATGACTGATTGCTGAATGTAGACGTGGCTAGCTCGCTTGAGTGCTGATATGTAATGTATCTGGCTCTCTTGAATTGAATTGCAGGGTCACTTGAGTGCTGATATGTAATGTATCTGGCTCGCTTGAATTGAATTGCAGGCTTGCTGGAATTGTGGTTGATATTTTTCTTTGCAATAGTGATGTTGGATTTTTCATAGGGATATACGTGGCCCTGTAATTTTTCATTCTCTTTTTTCGTTTTTTCTTCTTTTTTCATTTTCTCTCTCTTTTTTTTTTGTTTTTCTCTTTTTTGTTTTGTTTTTGTTTTTATTGTAAATGAGTTGAATTTCACTGATTTGCCGCGTCCTCTATTAGCATCAATTGTTGCTGGTAGAGTACCTGTGTAAATTCTTCTTTTGACTATGGTTTTTTGTAAAGTTTTAGGCGATGCCCATTGACTATCATGGGGAACTCCTCTTCATCAATTGTAATAATTCTCACAGCCCCATTTTCATAAATCTTTTGTATAATGTAAGGTCCAAGGCATCTAGTGGTTAGCTTTCCTTTGAATGTGTGAAATCTGGAGTCATAGAGTAGTGCCCAATCAACTTCGTTGAATTTCTTATCCTTCAGATGTTGGTCATGCTATTTGTTCCTTTGTTGTTGGATGATTTCGGTATGTGTAAGTGCTTGTTGGCGGTGCTCATCCAGTTGATTCAACTGCAGCATGCGTTCTTTTTGGATTTCTGATAGGTCCATATGTAAATCTGCTGCAATTCTTAATGTCTTTATTTCAAATTCGATTGGCAACATGACCTTTTTCCCATAAACTCTTTCATAAGGTGTGAATCCTATAGTTGTTTTCCATGTAGTATTGTAAGCCCAAACTGCCTCACTAAGTCTGTCAGCCCAATCCCTTTTGTGAATTTGGACAGTTTTTGTCAAGATTCTCTCTATTTCCTTGTTGGTTACCTCAGCTTGACCATTTGCTTAAGGGTGGTAGGAGGATGACTGTCTGTGCTTTACATTGTTTCTTTTCATCAATTCTTCAATTAAATTTGATGTAAATTGTGGGCCCTGATCATAAACTACTTCTCTTGGCACCCCAAATCTATGAAAGATTTGCTTAGTAAAGAATTTGGCCACACTGGTTTCATTTGCAGCAGCCAGTGTTGCTATCTCTATCCATTTTGTAAGGTAATCAGTGCATGCAAGGATGTATCTTTTCTGATTGGACTAAGGGTTGAATGGGCCAACAAAATCAAATCCCCAGTTTTCAAATGCCTCCAAGGAGATTTGTGGATGGAGTGGCATTTCTTGTTTTTGTGTTGGTTTTCCCATTCTCTGGCAATCATCACAGTGTGAAACATATTCATAAGTATCCTTGTGGAGTGTTGGCCAATAATATACTATTTGCAAGATTTTATGGGATGTCCTTTTTGCAGCATAGTGTCCTCCACAGGGTTCATTGTGGGTGGCATGCATTATGTCATGTACTTCATCTTCCTTAATGCACCTTCTAAGTATTTGATCTGGTCCCTATTTAAAAAGCATGCCTTCTATCCATGTGTATGTTGCACTTTGTCTTATTACTTTTGTCTTCTCTTTGTGGCTGTAATGCTCTGGAAACTTTTCAGACACTAGATAGTTTGCTATATCAGCAAACCATGGGCTTCTTGTGGATATGGAAAAAAGGTGCTCATCTGGAAAACTGTCATCGATCACCTCATTGTCTTGTCCATGTGTCAGTCTAGATAAAAAGTCAGCTACTACATTGTGTTTCCCTTGCTTGTCTAGAATTGTGATGTCAAACTCTTGGAGGAGCAGCAGCCATCTAATGATTCTGGCACTTTTGTTTGGCTTGTTCATAAGATATCTTATGGCTGAGTGGTCTGTATGAACAAAAACTTGGTAACTAGTGATATAGTGTCTGAACTTATTAATGGCATGTATGACAGCCATAAATTCCTTTTCTGTGACAGTGTAATTCAATTCTGCCCCTGCCAAATTTTTACTGATATAATATATTGCATAAGGCTTTTTCTCTTTTTCTTTCCCAAGGACAGAACCGATTGCTTTATCTGATGCATCTGAGTGGATGTGGAATGGAAATGTCTAATCTGGTCCTTGGAGTACTGGAGCTGTAATTGTTTTTTCTTTAAGGTTATCAAATTCTATCATGCAATTCTTTGTACATATGAACTCAGTATCTTTTGTGAGAAGTGCAAACATTGGGGCAGCAATTCTGCTATAATTTTCAATAAATCTTCTATAGTACCCTGTTTGTCCAAGGAAACTTCTCACGTCCCTTTGTTTAACAGGCGGTGGTAATGTTTTGATTACTGAAACCTTTGTGATCAACCTCTATTCCTCTTTGTGATATATGATGGCCGAGGACAATACCTTCTTCCATCATCATCTTGAATTTGTCATTGCTCAGACATAGGCTCATCTCAATGCATTTGTTTAATACTGATTCTAGATTGGTCAATGCCTTGTCAAAGTTTTTGCCATAGGGTGTGAAATCATCCATGAAGACTTCCATTTGATCATTTATAAATTCTGAAAATATGCTGAGAATTTCCCTCTGAAAGGTTGCAGGAGCATTGCAAAGTCCAAATGGAAGCACTCTGTAGGCATAAGTACCCCATGGGCATGTGAAGGTTGTCTTGTCTTGGTCAGCTAGGTGAATGAGGATTTGATTGTAACCGCTGAACCCATCCAGGAAGGAGAAAAACTTGTTACCTACTAAAGTATCTAGTACTTGATATATAAATGGGAGAGGAAAGTAATCCTTCTTGGTTTCTTTATTAAGCTCTCAGTAGTCTACACAAATTCTCCATTTGCCTCCCTTTTTAGGCACTATGACTAGTGGTTATACCCATTCACTATCAGAGATGGGATAGATGAACCCTGCATCTAATAACTTTTGTAGTTCGGCTTTGACTATGTCCTTCAATGTTGGGTTTAGTCTCCTTTGTGGTTGTCTTATAGGAATAGAACCTTCCTTGATGTAAATATAATGCTTGCAGATGTCAGGATGAATACCTTTCATGTATTCTCTGTTAATACCTTCATCAGCTGTTCTTCCTGATGGGGTTGTAGATTAGAATTGATGTTAACTATTTTTTCTAGTATAATCTCCACAACCTTTGTTTTGTTGATGTATATGTAACTTCGGAATGTATTTCACCCATGTATTTCATATATGTATTTTGTACTCCTATAGAGATGGCATTATTCCTCTATGCGGAAGTGTTTGTATTCCTATAGAGATGTTATTATTCCTCTATACGGAAGTGTCGTCATTTATATTGTAAGTGTCGTAACTTATACTTGATGGGTTATTAGACCACCTTGTTGGGGTCGTCCCTGTATAAGTCATGTGGGTCGAAGGGTTATTAGACCACCCTATTGGGGGTCGGTCATGTGGGTCAAAGGGTTATTAGACCACCAAGTGTGTGGTCGGCCCGAATTAAGTTAACCATGGGTTAAGCTAGACATGTAGGCCCCATTAGTTTATTGAGCAGGACAAAGCAAGTATAAATAGAGATTGGGAGATCTCTATTTGATCATTCATTCACACACTTCTCTCATTCGGAAAGTGGCGCACTTGTGAGGAGGAGGCTCTGCTGCTAGGAGAAGACTATCTCTTGTATTCTGGTTGTATCATTTCTCTATCTATCTCTGAGGAAGTTATTGGGGTTTTTCACCTTTATGGTTTTTCCCAAGTAAACTCTGTGTCTCTTGTGTGCTTGCATTATTGTGTCCATGATTGATATGCTATAGATTTGTTGTACATGTTGTTCTCTTAGTTAAGATCCTAGATCAGATTGAAGTAAATTCTGAAAATTTAACATGTTTTGTCTGCTTGCTCTTGTAGAGATGTCAATTCTGCCCATATCTTGTTCAAATTTTTGTTTGAAGATTCACCTTCATCCTGCTGATCTGTTTCAAAACACCTTTGAAGAGCATCATTGTTAGAAAAATGATTTTGTATAAACCTATCTATATAACCATCTTCATCTATGGATTTTAGTGTTAATGTTGCATCAATTGTCAGGACAGGTCTTATGTTTTGATTGATTGTGTCTTTGTAATCGTCAGTCCAGTTTTGATATTCTATGTCTAAAGATTTCCTAGATGGCGGATAGATGGTGATTTTTTTCCTATATTTGCCACTCGTGATGGTCATGTTGCCTAACCTGCATCCTATATAAGAGTCTGCAATTGCCAGCCAAGGTCTTTCAAGTATAATAGGATATCCACTAAGTTTGCTTTTTACCTCGATGACTATGAAATTTGGTGGGTATTCCCAGGATTCTATATTGTTTATAATGTCCTCGAGCATTCCTTTAGGCTTCATAGTGGATGTATTTGCTAGCTGGAGTACTGTAGTTGTTAATCTGACCTCTGATTGGAGGCCTAGGTGGATCATATTATCTTTGGTCATTACGTTTATAGCTGCTCCTAAATCAATGAGGCTCATGTTGATTTGTTTGTTGTTGATGTTGACTTGGACCACGGGGCTACCTGGGTCTAGATATTTGGGGTTAACCACGATACCCAGCATTAGATCAACTAATTGGCCCACTACATTAATAGTTGGTGGGTCACGTTTCCTCCTTCCAGGTCTTTTCAAACAATTCTCTTTTATAAATTTGTTGCAGATGAGTACATCTCTGATGGCTTGGAAGATGGGGATTTGGATACTCAAGTGTTTTAATTCATTCAGAATTGCATTTTCCTCTTCATCTTTGGTGCTTCGTATGAGCTTTTCAGGAAATGGAGGGTTTCTAGTTCGTGGGAGTGGTTGGGTTTCGTCCTCAAGAGGTTCTGGTTCATTAGGATGCTGAACATAGGGTTCTGATGTTTGGTCTTGAGCTTCAGGTTGTTGGATGTTGTGTGGGGATGTATTCTGCAACATTTTTCCGGATCGCAAGTTTATTTAGTAGATTTCTATGGTGTCTACAACATAGGTAGGGAATTGTGTGATATCAGCGTTATAATCCTGTTGCTGTTGTGGGGGTCTGTTATTATTAGGATTTGGGATTGGTTGGGTTGGAATGGGTGGAGGTCTGGGGGGTGGTTGAGGTTGTGGGGGTGGCATAATAAGTGGCTGTTGTAATGGCGCCCTCCAATTTGATGGATGGGGGTATTGATTTGCATAATTTGTGGTGGATGAAAAGGTGGGGGGTATTGAGGATAATACGGTTGTTGATAGGATGGTTGATATGTTTGTTGATTCTATTGCCATTAGTTTTGATTTGGCTGTGCTTTCCCTGGGGTTGGTGTAGAGTTCCAATTTGGATGTCCTTGATTGTAGTAGGCTTGATTGCTCTGTTGATATGGTCTAACAAAATTATTCCTCCTCTAATTTATAAAACAGAGTTGTTCTATTGCTCCTTCAGCTGTTGGATCTTGAATAGCCACCTACATGAGGGAAAGAGGGGACATTTATGAGTGGAATGGTCGTCAGTGCAGAGACCACATACTTCTATTGTGTTCAAGGTGCACTGCCCCTTCTCATGTTTTTTTCTACAACGAGGACAGAAGATTGCCAAGGCTTGGTTAATTTCATCCTGCTTCTTTTTTATTTGAAGAGCATCAAGTTGCATGGCCACAGATTGCAGGATTTCAGTCTTCATGTCGTCTAGCAGGTTTACTAAATCAGATTTTGTAAGTGTTGGTATTGAAGATGTTGATCCACCAGTGGATGTATGTGTATCCCTTGTCCCATTCTTAGATTTCCTAGATCTAGAGTAGTTTTTGAAGATTTGCAGGATCTGGTCAAAAGATTTCTGGAATATATCTCCATCCCCTAGGAGATTTAAGACTTCAAAATTTTCTTCTTTTACACCTCTAAGAAGGACAAGTTTTAGTGACTTAGGATCCAAGGTGATGACTAGCTTGTTTATAGCTGAGTTTAAATATTTGGGCATAATCTTCTAATGACTCTCTTTCTCCTTGTTGCATACTAAAGATTTCATCCCTTGTATCTTTGGCCTTGCAGTAGTCCCTATATTTTTCTAAGAATGCCTATTTCATTTGATCCCAACTAAAGATATTATTCCCTTCAAGGCTCATGAACCACCAAAGTGATAGGTCTTTCAGTGTGGAAGGAAAAAGCCTTAGCTTTTGTGCATCAGTAGTGTAATCAAACGATCTGCAAACTACTTCAAATTCAAATAGGAATGTGTCAGGATCTTCTGAAGTCAAACCATCAAAGTTTGGTAGATTATTAGGATTGGTGTTCTTCATCCTGGCATCTCCAAGAGGTCTGCTAATGGGAAAGGTGAAAAGCTCCCTAGGTTCCTTCTCTTTGTTTGCCATTGAGGTGTTTGAGCTAGAACTGGTAGTGAAGTTTTCTCTGTTTGGATCGTATGTGGGGTCAATTTCATCTTCAGAGTGTATCAATTCAAACTGAGAATGGTCAGAACTGTTATTACCGTTGTTGCTCATGGGGTGCTTGGGCAGAAAGCAGCCAAATCTATCCCTTTGCCGACGAGGCATTCATTGGTAAAAATATTTTTCTTTTTGTTTTATGTGATTTTTGTTTTCTTTTTGTGTTGTTTTTAGGTGATGTCTCCTAAAATATTTAGCACCTCCTCGGCAATGGCGCCGAAAAGTGGTGAGCTCCCAATATGGATGCCTAATGAGGGAAGCTATACTAAGAGCCTACTTTAAATGTCAACCCGGGGGACGTACAAACTTTAGAGGTGCAGGCACTATCTGTGCTCTTATAGGATAATATTTGTCACGGTTGGGTGTCAGTATCGATGTTTTAAGGGTTGCCTACTCAATATGTAAAACTGGTTATACTACGAAATTAAATACTAGAAAGCAATAAATCTGTTTTAAAGAATTAAAGTACTGAAAGCATTAAATCTGTTTTTAAAGAATGAAGATACTAAAAGCAGTAAATCTATTTTAAATAATTAAAATGTTGAAAGTGGAAGAGATAATCTTATGAAGTTACTTAAGTGCGGAATGGTAAATCTAGAAAGTGAAATGTCATAACAGATCTATTCTAATATTGGAGAAAACAAGGGTTGTAATTACTTTATGCATAAAACTAGAGTTCTAATCTAAATCGTTGAAATACCAAAACAAAGATTGAAGTGCGATCGTTTCATGATACACATATATTTACTAAGAAGTCAGAGTAATTAATCACGATGGGAAACATTCATAAACCTCAGATCTAAACCATGACTTTTGAAAGCAAAGCTAATACATATGTAATCGTTGGTAAAAATGTGCATTGGAAGAAAGCAGCTACAAGATTACTAAAACCATTTTGTTGTACTACATAATGTATTATAAATTACTACAAAACTAATACATCATTCAATGTTTCCATATGCGATATAAATTTTCATCAATGTAAAACACATAATTGGAAAATACCTAAAAAATGGAAATCCTCTTACTTACGTGTTGGAGGGGCCCTCTCCAACCCGTACTCAGGGGAGAAAGAAACTTATAAATGTTGGCTGTAATTTAACATCAATCTCTTATTAAAATATAAAATCCATGTCTTCACAAAGGTCTGTACTTCGCAGTATTTCAATAGTGCAGAAAAATTTAAAACAATGTTTCTCCAAAACGTCAACAGAGACCTCTCGTTACCCGAGAGATCCATATTTATATGATTCTTAATGATGACCCTAACTAACTATCTAAATGCCGATTCTCCATGAACAGGAGTGCGTTCTCTATAAATCAGGAAACAGGGTGCCGAGCTTGGTGATCCCTTAGTCTTCTACGCGTTCGTCCTTTAATGCCCCTGAACCTACTCAATCACACTTGGTTTCCACAGAATTAGTTTATTGAATAAGCATTTTAACATACAAGAATAATCATCAAAAACAATTTCATTAAATAATTAAAGTAAAACATTTTTCCCACAAATGAGTGTGTCTCTTCACCATTGCTTGAGCTTGACTGCGGGAAAAAGGTTTATCAAATACTTGAAAATTGGACTCATCAGTCCTTCTTGAGCAGTCTCATATACCCCTGAGTCTTCTCCGCAAAATTGCAAACAAAACGTCCTAAATAAGTCACCTTCCCTTGGAGACTTTGAAGTTCTGTCACATCAATCGGGGGTGGTAGGTTGATGATGGCCTCCACCTTTAAGGGATCAATGCAGATCCCATCCTTCAAAACAATAAATACTAAGAGGTGTCTGGACTCAACGCAAAAGATACACTTATGAGGATTCGGGCAGATATTGTACCGTCTACATCTGAGGAAAATGGTCGTCAGATGATCAATGTGGAACTCGCACTGCTTTGAATGAGCAGGGAGATCGTCCAAGTAAGGTTCCACAAAGTCCTTAATATCGTGGAAGGCATACAACATAGCCCGCTGAAACGTGGCACCAGCATTTTTAAGGCCAAATGGGAGTTTGCGGTATGCAAATGTACCCCATGGGAAGATGAAAGCCGTCTTATGTTGGTCAGCTGGGTTGATCTCAATTTGGTTGTAACCAGAAAAGCCATCCATGAATGAGAAGATGACGCTTCCGGCATAGTTGTTGATGATCTGGTCAATGAAGGGGGTCGGGTAGTTGTCTTTTGGACAAGCCTGATTAAGTTCCTGATAATCAACACAGACGTGAATGGTGCCCTGCTTTTTGTTCACAGGAACGACGTTTGAGACCCAATCCATCAATGGGACTGGATAAATAAAACCATCCACTAAGAGCTTTTCAATTTCTGCCTTTATTGCTGCAGTCTTCCCGGGGTGTACCAGTCGCAACTTTTTGCGCACAGGTTTGATGTCGGGATAGGTTTTTATTTCATGAGAAACAATCTCAGGGTCTATCCCAGACATCTCCTCATAGGACCAAGCAAATACGTCTCAAAATTGCTTGAACAAGGCCGTGCTGACAGTGATTTCTTCAGGGGAACACTTCTGGCCTATGTGAATGTGTTCCACTATACATGGTATCATCGAGATGTCTACCGGGGTGGTTTTTCGGATATCCACGTCATCTTTTTCAGGATCTTGCATGCAATTAGGGTTTGCATGCAAATTCTAAGGTTTGCATGCATCCCAGTCACCAGTTTGATGCCTTCAGCACCTTAGCCACCTTATTCTAGCACCCGGGAGCCACTTACTTCAGAGTTTTATCCCTCCTAGTTAGGAAGGCACCCACTTATCACCTACTGCCAGAGAAGGGCGCACTTCTTCACCTACCACTGCAGTTCCACTTCAGTTACACTCAGTTAGCTCCGATTCTCCCTGATTTGAGGCTAGTTTCATTCCCGACTGACTATTTCACTTCTGTTGGACCTCCAGATTGACTAGATGACTGGTTCTGACTTCGGTTATCCTCCCATGCACCCTCCATTGAGCCCACTTCCCTATATTAGTGCTACACACTTCAGTTACACATGTTACACTCAGTTAGACTTAGATTGACACCTGGATGAATGGTTCTTGTGCATTGATGACCACCACCGATTGATGATGAGGACTCCTAGTTGGAGTCAGGCTACTCCATTCAGTGATTCGAATGACCTCCTTAGGCAATTCGAATTGCTCAGTCATTGTTACTATATTCTATTGTAATCATTCACCCTTATTGGGATATTGATCGCTGCTGCATGTTTTGCATAGTTTTACACCATATTTTCTATGTTCATCTGTTGTGATTGATTTACTTGTTCATTAGATCTGCTGTGACTAATTTTACATGGTATCAGAGCCATTGCAGGGACAAGATCTCTTTTCTACAGGTGTTTCTACAAGAAGATTTGAGTGAATTGCTCAAAAATTACAAAAAGTTTTGGCATGAAAGATCTCAAGGGCATTCGCTCCTATGCATGCAAAGCTTGAAAATACATCCAATACCACTCTAGAAGCTTGAGTTTCCACATAATTCTTGGATCTGATACATTGGACCCGTTCAACATTGTTTGATCTCCAATCCCAGGTGTGATGCAACTCTAAAAGGGTGGATTGTTGAACCTCATTGTTCTTGGTTTATTGTGATTTGCAGTTTATTGTCTCCATCATTTGCATTCGCTACTCTGCCCTTGCAAGCTCCTCTACATCAGTGTGCACTCGCTCCTAGCAATGGAATACTCTTCTTCAATGCCTATCCTCACCCCATTCAATTATTTTGATTGGAAAGATGATATGGAGATCATATTACGTTCAAAAGGTTACTACCGAGTCACTCTTGGTCTTGAATTGGAGCCAAACAACTTGTCAGATAGAACCAAACACTACAACAAGCTTGATGAAGCTTATGGTCTTATTTGTTTCTCCATCTCCAAAGATCTTCACTTCCATCTCAATGGATTGAAGACTCCAAAAGCTATATGGGAGCAACTTGAAACACTATTTGGCAAGCAGGACGAGCTTAGGGCTTTTCAATTAGAGAATGAATTGATTGCCCTTAGTCCTGAGAATTTCGAGACCATTAATGAATTCTTCACAAAATTCAAGAACTTGAACTTGCAGTTGAAGAATAGTGGAGTTATCAAAGAGGATAAACAATTGATCCTCTCCATCCTCAGCAAGCTTGGTAAAGATTATTCGGTATTTGTCTTTACTTTCAATTCTGGTCGGCTAACTACCCCGAATTGGAATATGCCTACCTTGAATGCCTTCATCGAGTCCGTCACAAAAGAGCATGACAAGTTGATTCAAATGGGGTCCATAAGCTCCAAATATTCATCCCTATATGTTCAAGGACCCAAGATCTCAAATGGTAAAGGAAAGCAAAAGAAGGAGAAGCCCAAATTCGAACCTCACAAGCAAAGAGAGAAAGGCAAACACGCGGATGCACCATCCAGTTCAAAGTTCAAGCAAAAGGGCAAAGAAGATAACCAAAAATCTAAATGTACTTATTGCAACCGTGGCTTTCATCCCGAAAGTTCATGTATGAAGAAGACTATAGATCAAATGGCCCTCCTTTTGGAAAAGAACAACATAACTCTTCCTGACGGTGCAATGAAGAAGGATAGGAATGATGATCATGAAAGAGGACAAGCACTCATGGCAACTGTTTCGAAGCCCACTACTCTCTTGATAGATTCGGGTGCATCGAATCATATGGCTGCAAATATTGATTCTTTCTCTTCATTCGATCCAAACAGCTCCATCCCCATCCATTTGGGAGATGACTCAAAAATTTCTAGCTGTAAATATTGATTCTTTCTCTTCATTCGATCCAAACAGCTCCATCCCCATCCATTTGGGAGATGACTCAAAAATTTCTTCAAAGGGCAAAGGTACGATTCATGTAGATCATGGAAGATTTCATAATGTTCTCTATGTGCCTTCCTTGGCTTCAAATCTTCTTTCTGTGTATCAAATGACACACACTGGTGAACCAAAGCAAGTTACATTCAGCCCTAATATAGTTGAAATTTCTGATATCAAAAGTGGAAGACTTGTTGCAGTCGGAAAGGCAAACCACACTGCAAAATGCTATGAGTTTTCACACTTTATTCTGCTTGCAAAGCCCACTGCTCTTCAGACACATGGTAATGAGGTTAGTAGGCTTTGGCATGAAATATTTGGACATCTTAATTATAAGTATTTGCTACTGCTATCAAACAGATCCATGGTAGATGGTCTTCCACAACTCCGTTCCTCGAAGGGAATATGCACTGGTTGCATTATTGGGAAGCACCCCGAGCACAAATTCGACCACGGCAAAGCTAGCAGAGCTTCTACAGTTTTGGGGTTGATACATTCTGATATCAGTGGTCCGCTTCCCCATACGTCATTAAATGGTTCAAGGTATGTTTTGACATTTATTGATGATTTTTCCCGCTTTACATGGGTATTCTTTCTCAAAAACAAGTCAAAAGTGCTTGGAAAATTCAAGGATTTTAAGGCTTCTGTTGAGACTGCCACTGAGAGCAAGATCAAAGCTCTTAGATCTGATAATGGTGGAGAATATATCAAGGCTGATTTACTGCAACTTTGTTCCCAAAGCGGAATTCAGATCCAACATACAATTCCCTACACACCCCAGCAGAACGGTGTAGCGGAAAGAAAAAATCGGTCACTGAAAGAGATGGCTACATGCATGATTGAATCAAAAGGTTTGGCTGCAAATATTTGGGCTGAATCAATCAATGTTGCTGCATACATATAGAACTATGTTCCACATTCATCCGTGAAAGGTATGACTCCTTTCGAAGCATTCTTTGGTCACAAACCGGATGTGTCAAATTTGAGAGTTTTTGCCTCTACTGCATGGGCTAGAATTCCTTCCAAGAAGAGACGAGCTTTAGATCCACAAAGTATTGAGTGCATACTGATAGGATATGGGGAAGAATAAAAATCATATAAAATCATGGATATCAGATCTAAAAAGATATTCATAGAGCGCAGTGTGCAATTTGAAGAACCGCTTCAAGAATTGCAACTAGTCGAGGAAGAGACTGCCGATTCACCGCCTTCACCAGAAGAATATCCGTGCAGCGATAATGAAGGTATGAGTTTTGATATTTCTAATATTTTAGCAGCACATGATGATCATGACATATCAGGTTTGGAATATGACCATTATGATCCTCCTCAATTACCAAAGTGGGCCCAAAACACTCTTCAATCTGCTGGTTCGAACCTTGGAAATCCTACTGATCCGAGATGAACAAGAGCAGACTTTCAAAGAGCAGGTATGGATCTTTCTATTGCTGATCCATTACTTCCTGAGATTTTTTATTTGATGTCTGGTTTAGATCCCACATCATACTATTCTTCCCACCGAGATCCGAGATGGCAAAGTGCCATGGATGAAGAGTACAATTCTCTTCAAAAGAACAACACATGGGAGCTAGTTTCTCTTCCACCTGGAAGAAAATTAGTGAAGTGTAAATGGGTCTACCGCACAAAAGTTGCTGCTGATGGATCTATCAGCAAATACAAAGCAAGTTTGGTGGCAAAAAGTTTCTCCCAAGTCCAAGGAGTGAACTACACTGAGACCTTTGCACCGGTTGCAAAGATGGATTCCATCCGCCTTGTTTTGGCTATTTCCGCATCCAAGCACTGGGAAGTGCACCACATGGATGTGAAGAGTGAATTTATACATGGAGACCTTGCTGAAGAGGTATATATGCAGCAACCAGAGGGCTACACATCAGATCCATCATTAGTTTGCAGAGTGAAGAAATCTTTGTATGGGTTAAAACAGGCCCCAAGAGCTTGGTACGCAAAGATGGATTCCTTCCTTCTTTCTCAAAATTTCCAAAGATGAAAATCTGATCAAAATGTGTATCTTCAGTGAGTTAAAGGTAATTTGTTGGTTATTGTACTTTATGTTGATGATCTTCTCATTACTGGTAGCACTCTTACTTCAATAAACAAGCTAAAAACTGCCTTCAATCTAGCATTTGACATGAGTGATTTGGGCTTGCTGAGTCACTTTTTGGGCTTGGAGATAGCTCAAAATTTTGATGGGATCACTATATATCAGCAAAAATATGCTTCCGACCTGTTATTGAAGTTTAATATGGCTGAATGTAAAGCATCCCCATTCCCATTCCTCTCAGGAATCAGTCTTGAGGAGGGAGATTCTACACCGCTTGCAGATTGCAGTATGTATCGAAAGTTGATTGGTTCACTACTTTATTTGACACACTCAAGGCCTGATATTTCATATGCCGTGAGTGCCATGTCAAGGTATATGCAGCAGCCACATGAGCTTCATTGGCGAGCAGCCAAGTGGATCTTCCAGTATGTGCAAGGTACGAGACAGTTTGGCATACATTATGCTACAGATTCTGAGCTTGATTTCATTGGTTTTACTGATTCAGATTGGGCAGGTGATAGCATTGATCGGAAGTCCACTTCCGGTTATGTTTTCATGATTGGTCATGGTGATATTTGCTGGTCCATCAAAAAGCAAGCAGCCATTGCACTTTCTTCAGCAGAGGCAGAGTATCGAGGGGCAGTCAATGCCTGCATTCAGGCAGTTTGGTTGCAGGGTATTCTTTTCGAGTTTGGTTTTGGTGGCACTACTTTGACTGTCCTATTTTGTGACAATTAAAGTGCTGTCAAGATCTCCAAAGATCCAGTTCAGCAGCAGAGGACCAAACACATTGAGATTCATATGCATTACATTCGACAGTTGGTGCATGATCGCACCATCATTCTGCAATATTGCCTAACTGATGAGCAAATTGCAGACATCTTCACCAAGAGCTTCACTAAGAAGAAGTTCTCTTACCTCCGTGCACTATTGAGGGTGAGTTCCATCATGGTGGAGACAGATTGATCCATTATTATGCTTTAGCTTGAGGGGGGGCTTTCTTCCCACTGGGTTTTTCCTCTTTCCTCACTTAGTTTATTTTCAGCATTTTTTGGATTATTGTATTGGGGTGACCTTTGGTCTTAGTTACCAGGGCCCCACATTATTTTTTGCACATCATAGTCTAGCTTGAGGGGGGGGTGTTCGGATATCCACATCATCTTTTTCAGGATCTTGCATGCAATTAGGGTTTGCATGCAAATTCTAGGGTTTGCATGCATCCTAGTCACTAGGTTGATGCCTTCAGCACCTTAGCCACCTTATTCTAGCACCCGGGAGCCACTTACTTCAGATTTTTAGACCTCCTAGTCAAGAAGGTGCCCACTTCTCACCTACTGCTAGAGAAGGGCACACTTCTTCACCTACCACTACAGTTCCACTTCAGTTACACTCAGTTAGCTCCGATTCTCCCTAATTTGAGGCTAGTTTCACTCCTGACTGACTGTTTCACTTCCGTTGGACCTCCAGATTGACTAGATGACTGGTTCTGACTTTAGTTAGCCTCCCATGCACCCTCCACTGATCCCACTTCCCTATATCAGTGCTACACACTTCAATTACACATGTTACACTCAGTTAGACTCAGATTAACACCTGGATGACTGGTTCTTGTGCATTGATGACCACCACCGATTGATGATGAGAACTCCTAGTTGGAGTCAAGCTACTCCATTCAGTGATTCGAATGACCTCCTTAGGAAATTCAAATTGCTCAATCATTGTTACTGTATTCTATTGTAATCATTCACCTTTATTGGGATATTGAGCACTGCTGCATGCTTTGCCCAGTTTTACACCATATTTTCTATGTTCATCTGTTGTGATTAATTTACTTGTTCATTAGATCTGTTGTGACTAATTTTACAGTGGTTGGCTCAATGTTGGCCAAGTTGCCCTCCATGTCCATAAGACATGTAAGGATGGGGGAATGAGGCGATGGGTAGATATCTGGTGAAAAGAGGGTATGGATGTTGTTCTCTATGTACTCCAAAGGAGGAAGAAAAGATGATCTATGGTGGAGAACATCCCACGGACTATCGTCAATATTCATTACTTCCATGATGGACTTGTCTGAATGAAAAGTTCGAAGTAAGAGATCAAGTAGAGATGACGTCCGTCGTAGAGAACAGGATGGGGAGGCCACGGTTAAATGGTCCTCTGATGCTGATTGGATAGCCTCGTAAATGCATTCAGCGGGTGAAAGAGGCATTATATCTCCAAGCAGGTGTGTTGTGGCTTCATCCGGTACAAGCCAAGCATAGTTAGAGTGAGATAAAATCTCTATGGAGATCATGTTCATCGTAGCAACATGATTAAGGGGGTCCACGGCTGGCAAAACGCCCATGAGAGATGAATCTTTCAAAAGGCCAACCCCTACACTCTCATACTGTTTTGACATCTGTCCAATGGAAGGAACATGGTCACCAGGATGAGTAGTGGCATCCAATGTACAAAAATCTAACTGGTCGATAGTAACAATTCGTCCTTGGTGGGGGAATTTTACTATGCAGAAGACTGAAGAGGCTACCGCCTGCATGGTGTAAAACCAATTGCGACCAAGCAAGAGATTGTAATCTAATGGGGCTGAGACCACTTCCACGTTAATGGTTACGGTCTTTCCACCCAACTCAACTGCAAGAGCTTGTAAGATCCCATAAGGTTGAAATCCATGCCCGTCGAATGCTTTCAACGTGGTAGGAGAACAATTCAATTCAGGGGAGCCAATGGCTCTCCAATAGGAGATGGACATGACAAAAGTGGAGGCTCCTTCGTCCAAAAGGGTACGATGGACAATCTTCCCAGCAATGTTCGTAGAAACTTGGAATGCGAGCTGGTGCGAGAGCCTAGACTTAAAGTTGTCAAGTCAGAACATGATGGTGTTCGAGGAATCCGGGTCAACTGTACCGATGGCTGCAAGGAGAGTTTTGCATTGATTAGGGCAATTCTGCAAAACTTCCAAGGTAGACATGGCATAAGGAGCTTGTACCAAGTCCTCTACGATATTGTAATTTTGTGCTGCTCGAGCATTAGGATTGAAAACAACTTTTCGAATCATACTCTTGGGCGGACGTAATATCGAATCTAAGGAGGGCTTCCCAATGGTGAGATAAGTCGATGGTACAGTGACATCAGTTAAGGGGTCAAAATATTTTTCAGTCTTACTTCCAGTGGATTCCTTCGAAGGGACCGGTTCGTAAGATCGTGAGCGAGTATTCAAATTGATCGTCTCGTTACGCAGCATAAGAACATGTGCGGTGTTGGATAGTTCCCCCTGGGCTGAGGGGGTTTGAGCAATCATCTGCTAGTTCTGAGTAGGAAACGGTTCATTGAGGACTACGGGAGTTGGTTTACCCCTAAGAAACTTTTTCACTTCGTCTCTATGGGAACACTCTTTGGAGAAATGGTCATCTCCACACAGTAAACAAGGATACTTCAGTTTCCTTTTCTGCTCGGTATCGTCAGGAGTGCTCTTGGGTTCTTGCTAGGCAAAAGAATTTTTGGGTTTCCCCTTGTTCTTTTTTTTGCCGTTAAAATTCTGAGATGAATTCGACTGGACAAAATTCACCTCTTCAGTTACAACAGGAGTGGTTGACATGGTGGTGCTGTGTCCAGCCTGAGTTGGGTTGGATGATCCAACAGTGCTAGCAGCTGGCTGGGTGTTAAGGGATCTGATGATTCCATCAGTTTGGAGTCCCTTATGTGGTTTCACGGGGTCATTAACATCGCGGGGTGCGTCAGGTATAATATTAAACAAAGTTCCAGATTGAGTGTAGACCAGGTCTAGCAGATGGGCACTCGTGATGGCTTATTCTTCAATGACAACACCTCTCATGGAAACATATTTTGCTATGGTGGGAATGAGCAATTTTGTAAACCAGTCTGCTAGGAGCTGATCTGGAATAGGAGCTTTAATGAGACGTCGTCTCCTTCGCCATTCATGGATATGATCCGAAATGTGAGTGGCGGTATTCTGATGGAGTGAGGTTAAAAGCTCAGTACCAGTCTCATACCATATAGGCATCTCAAAATGCGTCAAAAAGTTCATAGCAAGAGAGCCAAAATCAGGAAAGGAGTGGGGTGGCAACTCGATGTACCACTTGGCAGCCGAACTGATGAGGGTCCTTTGAAACAATCTAAGACAAATTGAATCGTCTATTAAGGAATTAGATGAACACCTTAAGTGGTATGTCATCATGTGGTTTTTAGGGTCTTCACCTAGCTTGCCATCAAACTTGGGGATATCAGACGGAAGTTTCACCGGAATCCGTGGCCAGTTAGATCCGTGGTAAATAGGATCGTTGGTTAAGCGGGAGAGGTCAGGCAGGTCCAAATTAGCCAGGAAGGGCAGTTGTGGGTTAGGCTGCGTGTATTGATAATATGGATAAGGCGTGTAAGCACCAGACTGACCGTAAGGTGTGCCAGGATGAAATTGACCATAGGGGGGTATGTCACCCGAACCGTAAGGAGGTCCACCACAATAAGGTGGTCCATTCCAATAAGGTGGGGGTCCACCTCCACCTCCTAGAGGGGGTGGAGGTCTGCCACCACCACTGGGAGGAGGTGGGGGTCCATAACCGTAATAAGGTGGCCCACCACCGCCTTCGCTTGGAGGGGTTGGTGGTCCACTTCCACCGCCAGAAGGATGGGGACCCCCGCCACCTCCACTGCCGAAAGCATGAGGGTCTCCACCACCACCGCCACCACCATAGTAATTAGGTCCTCCACCACTTCTTCCTGGAGGGGGTGGTGGTCCACTTCCGTCGCCAGAAGGATGGGGGCCCCCGCCACCTCCGTCGCCGGAAGGATGAGGGTCTCCACCACCACCGCCACCACCATAGTAATTAGGTCCCCCACCACCTCCGCCTAGAAGGGGTGGTGGACCACCACCGCCACCCGAAGGGAAATGTCTTCCTCCCCCATGATAGGGTGGTCCCCCGCCACCTCTACCGGGAGGGGGTGGTGGACCATTCCCTCCACCGCCGGAGAGGTGAGGTATATTGTAGGAAAAATGAGGTAGGCCTCCACCAATGTTAGGTGGGGGCCTCCCGCCTCCAGTAGGAGGTGGGGGAGGACCGATCGGGGGTGGTGGTACTTGAGGGATAGTCGGTTGGGGTTCGTGTTGCAACACAGGTTGTTTCCCCCATAGAGTGTATGGATTCCCAGGATAAGGTATCCTGTATGGTGCATTTCTAGGATTAGGTTGGCCCAGCACAGGGTTAACAGAACCTGGATACGCTTGACTCCATGAGGGTTGAGTTACATCTGACGGCCCTCCAACATGAGATAATCCTGTGGTGGATGGTCTAGCTGGTTGGGAAGGTCCGTTGGGGATTCCACCACCTACGATCTGGTTAGGAAATGGGGGTTTCCCCCCAGCCACAACAGGTTGACCACTATTCAAAGGTTGAACCAACGTAGGTTGTTGACTAGCTACCATGGTAATAACATTACCAATAAGATAATCTGTGGGAATGGAATACCCTCATCTCGAGTTCTGAGATGGGGGAGGAATTGGTAAAGTAATCATGGTAGTGATAGGTGTGTTGGATTGTTGTCCTTCCACCGGTTGGTTCACTTGAGGTGCAGGACTGGACTCTTGCGAGGGTTGACTAGTCTCATTAGTGGTCATGTGGTGGGGTGCTTCAGACAATCCGAAAGATATCGGATGAACTGGGATTGGTTGGTAAGGAGGTAACGATGGGTCTTAAACCCTTTGTTGGAGACTTGACTGCCGAAACTCTTCAGCCATGGAACGAAAGTGAGCCAATTGGCCATGAAAGTAAGCTAAAGTGTCTTCTGGGGTAGTCTCACTAGGTGAGGATGAGGTGGAAAAATGAGACACTGGGTGGTCTGTAGAAGATGTCCAGTAAGATGTTGAAGGACCAACAGCTACTGTAGGGTCATCCTGGGGTTGGTTTATCCATTCCAACGATCGAGGTTCTCTCGGGATGATGGGAGAAAGGTTTTGTGAAGTGGGGGTGTGTGCTTCTCCATCCTGCGGGGGATGAGAGGTAGGTGAATCTGGAGGAGTTTGTGGGAACAAAAGTCCTCCAACATTCAAAGTGGGGTTTTCCACTTCAGTAACTACGACCACGTTACGTTGATCCATTCTTACCCTCGAAATAACCTCCGGATTATGGGGATATTCGGGTGGTAAGTTCAAGATCCTACGGGATATTCTCCAGGGAAAATCCGCCAGAGTATAAGGAAAATCAGCCAAAAAGCCGAAACAACGTTTCTCCTAAAGGTATGCTAAAAGAAAAGCAGTCTAGAAAAACCTACTCAAACTAAGGCAACACGCAAACTTATGTGACGGAGTGGATTCAAAAGTCTGGAACCTCACGGGATTATAAAGGCATCGCAAACTGCGATATACTGCAGGGTCCAACAATATGACGCTATAAGGAGGATTGGGACCGTACCCTTGCTTGCATACCCGATTACCTGGATAGTACGTGCGGGATAATCTCCTCGAGTGCTATTCTCAGTGTATTGCTTTGCCAAGATGGCCAAATGGTTAACTCGGTTGGTTTCAGGAATCCTAATGGTGTCTCCCAATATACGCAAGGTACGTGGGAGCTCAAATCCGTAGTGGTGCTATCTAATGCACAACCGTTCGGCAAGAGACCTTCCGATATACGTGTCGAGTACGTGATACACCCTTTGATATACGCCAAGTACAGATTATGATACTTGGTGGGTATGTGAAGGAGCTCGATATACCGATGTACGTGGAAGACTACAATACCCCCGGGATACAGTGCTGGAAAATAATGACAGTTGCCACGCTTAACAACGCCGGAACACATCTCTAACTTACACACAAGTTGCTAAACATTTTACCTAGTTCTATCGTTAATTTTATCTTGGACGGTTAGGTGAATGCATGAGGTGAGTAGATAATTGGAAGCATAATGCAAGCCCTGACTACATGCACGAAATATTCTTTTCTTTCAATGAATTCTAGCTATGGGAAGGAGAAATCTTTTTTTTTCAATGGTATTGCCAAAACAAACTCAATGCAACACAATTCCCAATTCAAACAAATTCAACAATGAAAGTATTCTTTTCCTTTTCGACGAAACACAAAAGTACACAACACTACTATCCAAATCAAGGCATTTTTTCCTTTTCTTCTTCTTTTCAAAGTAAAATGACACTAAGTGATGAAAAGGGAGGATTTTGAAATGAAATATGCAAGCTTTTCAGTTTCAATTTCAATGATCTAAAAGCAACA
Organism: Larix kaempferi; assembly: GCA_027924585.1. Lineage (NCBI taxonomy): Eukaryota > Viridiplantae > Streptophyta > Pinopsida > Pinales > Pinaceae > Larix > Larix kaempferi. The sequence goes on along the minus strand of BSBM01000799.1, from coordinate 8,890,923 downwards.
AGAATTAAACATGCATCTATCTTTCCTTAGCATGGAATTGATTTTGCAAAAATCGAAGCGTGCTTTGAGCCTTTCTATAAAATGAGCGATTCATAATTCGAGAAAAACACAATAGATCATACATTCATTCAACTTTTCCAAAACATAAACGAGAATTTTCCAATGCACAACAACTTTCTTCAATAATTTTTTGAGAAACAATGGGAAAGAATCACTTTTAAACTTTTTCGATGGATGCATCAAGGAATAAACTTGATAACAACTCTGCTTTTAGATCTAAATGACTGAAAAGAAAACACTACTTGCAGCACTCATACATTCAGAAAACTCAAGAAAAGACAAGCACTCAATCAAGCTAAAAAACACACTTAACTCAAAATCAAGCAACAGCAAGCAAACTAAGCAAGAAAAGTTCAAAACAAATGTAAATGATGTCTGGAGGTTGATCCAATGCAATGATCAGATCAGGGATAGAAGGAAGGGAATGCAAGAGTGAATGGATGAAGGTGGAGAAGACAAGAGTATCCACCACTACCAATTTCAAACTTGTCCAAGCTGGATCCCAAAGTCAATCCAAATGAAACCAAACTCTCAACACACAAATCATAAATGGGGTCTCTGGATGGATCTTGCAGCACAGAGAGAGTTCATACATTAGACCAAGGTTCAAACTGTCAAATGAGGGAAGGGATGCCTGTATGCCAACTTTTGACAGATCGGCGCACTCTATCCTTACACACAGTGCAACGTTGCAGTTTACCTTCATGGGAGGTGCGACGATGTCGCAATATACCAATGTAAAGGATGTGATGGGTGACTAATAGGTGAAGAACATAGACTTAGAATGACACAGTATCGCTCTGTTTCTACTGCCTAGGTGTGACAGGCGAGGTCTAGATTAAAAAATGAACCAGATCTCTCAATAATGAACCATAAACAGGCTTGAAAATGAGTTGTATAAACTTAGAGGAAGCAAATCATAATCTTCAACGTGAAGATCTGATAGTGAAATCAATCCTAAGAAGCAAATGGCAAAAAATGATAAAAGAGGCTTGTGTCAAGTAATCAACTGAAAATGACTCTTTAGATTAATGACCACTAAACAAGACAAATACTACTCCCCAGTATGGTCGCCATATTTGTTATCGGACAATCCACTCAAGCGAACGCGAGCCGGATCTCCCTAGCTCAATGTGAGTCTAGAACAAATAGAACAGACTACAAGTGCATTTCCTAGATCTACTTAAGGACCAAGTACTAGATGTCTTACCTTTTTACTACGCAATCCTTTCTCCCGAATGTTGATCCACATCCCGCAGTCGTCAGATCCAAGCTGCAAGACCTGTCAAGACAAAGAAACAAGAGAAACCAACAAAAGACATCTATACAATAAGCGATCTAAGTAAACAGTTAAGCAGGTAAACTACTCAATATCATTACACACATGAACAATATTGGTGGAAAGCATTTGCATTACTGTAAATAGAGGAGTACATGATAGAGATATAGAACTACAACCAAGAATTAACGTAGTAGCCCTTCTCCGACCAAGCCAATTGCCACATTCTTCCAAGGAAGTATGAGTTCTCCAATAGGTGAATGGAGGTGTTCTAAGAGAGATTTCACTAGCATGTAGATACCATAGGCTTCCTTCCCTTGGGATGGGAGTGATCTTCACTTATATAGGACTAAGTGGATAGGGTATGGATAGGATAGGTTGAGATATGGTAGGAGAGAGATAGGGGATCCTCCCAAAGAGTTAGGGGTCGAGTACCAGCTCTCCTAGAGGTCAGGGATAAGCCCCTGAATTAGCAAGTTTCGAGAAGGATCTTGAATAAGCTATTTTTTCCCATTAATAGACCTCGTCGCACCCTGCAATGGAGCAAGATGCGACGTCACATGTTGCTAGTATGCAACCTGCGACGACCTCTCAAAAGATTGCAGAAATGAGTGCAAATCCTCCCAGATGAAAATACTTAGTCCAGGTGACTTCAGGGATGTATACACTGAATCTGATGATGAGTAGATTTTAGGTGTAACACTTATAAGTCCTCGAATGAATGAATCTATGAGATAACCACACACTTAATTGTTATGGTTGAACTGCATTATCAAAGCACACAACACCCCGCACCTCACTCATCTGTATAAGTTATGATGTTTATCGGTCTAAGTAATGATGAATGATTAAGGATTATCCAATAAGATTCAATAGAAGTGATTGGGTCTCATAACGACCGCATGGTCCAGTTGACACACCGGTCCATAAGAAGTATTGCACGATAAGCTGTTGATAGCTTATCGACATAAGAGTGGAAGTAATCCCAGTACCCAGTCGTTGAATGCACTGGGTGCATAAGCATCCTTACTCATTGCGGCATTCAACGCAGAGTAGAAGACCTCGCGCAGTCACTTACCGCAGTACGTAGTTTGTCACCGCACTGCACATTAACCAGTTGAAACACTCGCATCACAAGGTTGTGGAAACCTGCTTATGCAACCACCCCCTCAGCTTCGCCTCGGGTGAGACCTCAGGCTGCTTGCAGTCTGTTTCTGAAAGGGCCAGTGAATAGAGATTTTTTTGGTATCTTGTAATGCGAAGTACCTGGGTCTACATTGGAAAACCTCTAGATAAGAAAGGAATACCAACATGTGGCATGGGAAATCTAGCTTTGTGGGGGTCCCACGCCATCCATGTGTATCCATGACCAAGTGCCATCTTATTTTCTCCTCATAATTATTTATTTATCCACTCTTAATATATTTATGTCAAGCTAAAGTCCATTTGGGGTTTATTAGTCTCCTTATTCCAAATTTAATGTATCCACCCAACCCAGGAAACTAGTAGATTGGTGGAATTTTATCCTTTTGGAATTTATTTGAATGGGGACATTACAGTCCTCCCCACCCAAGATTGATTTCCTCAAGCAATTCTAAACTATGATTCTGCAAAAAAAATTCTTCCTCCCATGTGGCATCCTCACTTGGAAAATCTTTCCATTGTACCAAATACTCCCTTATGGTCTTGCTCCTCAATTTTCTTTCTCTTGTATTCAAACTTTTTTCTGGGATAAGTGTGAGTTGTCGTTCATCATCTAATGGAGGGAGGGTTTCTTAAACATATATTTTCTAACCAATAGCCTTCTTAAGTCATGAAACATGGAATACATTGTGAACTTTGGTCCCTTTCGGAAGCTCCAACTCATAAGCAACCTCCCCAACTTTTCGAGCTATCTTGTAGGGACCATAGTATCTTGGTTTGGGATTTTATGACCCTTTCACCTTCAAGGATGTTTGTTTATATGGATGTAGCCTCAAATAGACCAAACCATTCACTTTAAAAGTTATTTCCACTCTATGTTGATCTACATACTATTTCTGTTGATTTTGGGCAACCTGCAAATTGTCTTTTAGGAGTTTCAAAATCTCTTAACTTTCCTCCACCCAATATTTAGCCTTTGGGGCTCTACTATCACCAAATATGTTCTCAACAAATGTAAGTGATTCTTAACCATATAGTGCTTTAAAAGGATACATGCCAATGGACATATGGAAAGTAGTGTTGTAGCAAAACTCACCCAAATGTAGCCATTTCACCCATGTTTTCTGCTGCTCACCAACATAGATCCTCAAGTACCCTTCCAACCATTGATTCACTCTCTCAATTTGGCCATCAGTTTGAGGATTATATCTTCTTCTTGGAGTCAATTGAGTGCCAACCAACTTGAAAATTGCTTTCCAAAAGGAACTCATAAATCTTCTATCTCTATCACTCACAATGTTCTTGGGAAGTCCATTTAATCTGAACATTTCTCTAAAGAATAGATCAGCCACTTGTGCAACAGTAAAATATGATGTAACAACAAAGAAATGGGAAAATTTATTGAGTCTATCCACCAAAACATAAATGCAATCCTTACCCAAATCCTTGGGCAAACCTGTGATGAAATCCATGGAGACACTTTCCCACTTTTGTTGTGGAATGGGAAATGGTTTCAATAGACCCGCAGGATGTGTATGTTCATATTTTTTTTTTCTTACATGACTTGAATTCATTCACATATTTTAGAACATCGTCTTTCAACCCCTTCCAAAAGAATCTTTCCCTCAGTTTCCTATATGTTTTGAAAAAACCAGGATGGCCTACTAAAGGAGATTCATGAGCTTCCTTCAAATTATTGTGCTTGACATTCGAACCATGAACCAAATATATTATATCCTTGTAGTAGATTATACCATCTAAAACCTTGTACTTATCATCACCTTTGACCCCATCTAACACACCACAAGCAAAACTATCTTTGGCATATTCAACTATTAGCATATTTTTCTAATATTTTGAAATGTGCATAAGAGAAAATAATGGCCTTCTAGATAATGCATATGATACAATATTATTATTTCCCTTAACATATTCAATGTCAAAATCAAAAGCTTGGACTTTTCTTACCCACTTTTGTTGCCTTTCATTTAGGTCCTTTTATGTGAGAAGCCTCAAACTGTTATGGTCAGTTTTGACCACAAACTTGTTTCCCGCCAAGTATTGTCTAAACTTGGCCAAGGCATGCATGATGGCTAAAATTTCTTTGTCATAAATAGAATAGAGATTCTCATGTGGCTGCAAATTTCTTCTCTCAAATTCTATGGGGTGTTGATTTTGTTTTAGGACAACCCCTATCCCTTCTCTTGATGCATCACATTCCAAGACAAATGGTTTAGTAAAATCAGGTAATGCAAGTACTGGAAAACTACTCATTACCTCTTTCATTTTTTGGAAATCCTTTTCAGCCTCTTCATCCCACTTGAATGCATCCTTCTTGGTCAAATCAGTAAGTGGAGAATTTAATTTAGAGAACCCTTTCACAATTTTTCGGTAGTAAGTGCATATTCCAATGAAACCTCTCAATGCTGTGATGTTTTTGGGTGATGGCCATTCAAGAATAGCTCTTACTTTTTCCAAGTGTACCTTCACTCCATATTGACCAATGATGTTCCCAAGATATAAAACTTCTTTCATCCCAAATTCACACTTATACAACTTAGCAAACAAATATTGGTCATGCAAAATTTTCAAGACAACTTCTAGATGTTGCAAGTGTTCCTCCCATGTTTTGTTGTAAATTAGAATGTCACCAAAGAAAACCAAAACAAACTTACGGAGGGTTTTGTTGATTATGTGATTCATGCATGATTGAAATGTGTCTAGAGCATTGGTCAAACCAAAAGGAATGACAAGAAACTCAAAATGGCCATAGTGACATCTGAAAGTTGTTTTATGCACATCCTCTTCCTTCATTTGAATTTGATGGTAACCAGATCTAAGATCAATTTTTGAGAATAATTTTGATCCATGTAGCTCATCGATGATCTCATCTATTCTTGGGATGGGATATCTATTTTTTATTGTCTTTTTATTGAGGGCTCTAAAATCAATTCACATTCTCAATGTCCTATCCTTCTTCTTCACCAAAACCACTGAAGAAGCATAGGGACTAGAGCTTGGTCTAATGAGTCCCAAATCCAAGAGTTCTTCAATAGCCTTTTCAATATCCTCTCTAAAATTTTTGGGATGTCTAAATGGTGGTATTTGTATAGGTGAAGTTCCCACCTCCAAAAGAATGTTGTGCTCAACTCCTCTATCAGGTGGCCTTCTAGGAGGGAGGTCTCCAAAAACCTTTTCATATTTGTGTAGTAGCTGCCTTATCTCCTTGGGATGTTCTGAAATATTTATTTTTGGTTTGGGTGAAGTGATGTAAAATTCATCAGCCCACTCAATATCTCCATGCCTCAATATGGACCTCATACTATGGAGGTGTGCTACCCTCTCACAACCCTTTGTTTTCTTTCTAAATATTTGAATCTCATTTCAGGAATTTGATAGTTCATTGTATGCTCCCCTTTAGAGTATAGCCATTGCAACCCCAAGACCACATTAGTATCAACAACATCAAACACATAAAAACTATCAAAAAAATTGTAATTACCTATGGTGATTTCTAGCTTTGGAATCCATGTTTTGCAGTCCATAGTGTTGTGACCTGGAATGATGACTGTGAAGCCATCAAATGGTTCAGTAGGTATCTTCATCCTTGTTACACCAAAATGTTGTCACCCTTGGGCAAGTGTCTCAAGTGTTGCAAGTGTCGTCATCATGACATACTGTTGTCACCATGACCGTTGCAAGTATCGTCATTATGACCAAGTGTCGTCATCATGACGATTGTGATAATGTCGTCATCTTGACCATTGTGTAAACTCTTTGCTCTGACCCCTAACCTAATTTTGGGCTAAAACACATCCAACTGGGAGATTTCCCTGCCTAGTTGACCTCTCTGAGTAGGCTGTCGCACTTCTCCTTCATCTAGGGTGCGACATCGCAGTTCTTGGTCAGTTAGGGTGAGACATTGTCGCAGATTGTCCTCGGACAAAGTGTGACGACCTCCTTTATTGCTCTGTGTCCTCTACCAGGGTGCGACGAGGTTGGTTAAAGGCTATTTTGGGCATTCTCGAGGTCTTTATAGAAGTTTGTTGAGGTGGAGGCCTATCCCTAGTGTCAAACCCCCTCCCATCAGACCAAGACAAGGAGAGAACATGGCACTAAAACTGGGCATTTAGCCCCATATCCATTAAGTAAAACTCATTGATAATAAGTAAACATATACATATGCATAATGTAGATACACAGCAGAATTAAAATCATGTTTAATATCTATGATACATTCAACATTTTTATGTCATCCATTAAATAAAGACATAGCAGAATTTATAAAAGAGAGTACTTATCTTGAAACGAAGTAATCCCGAGCAACTGGCTATGCAACTGCAACATTCCACCTAACCATAGGCTAATTGTGCTCATCAATCTCTTATCACAATTGCCACCCCCAAGCTGGGCATGATTTCTACAAGGAAAAAGGGAACAGCAGGTGCACACATAACCAGGGATACACCAAAATCAGCCAAGCCAATCTACAGTTGGGTTTATCAGGCTACTAAGGCAATGGAAAGGAAGAATTGCTAAGCTAGTGAGCTCAACCGCAGAGATATGGATGCTCTCTAAAAGATCTATCTAGCTTGGAACCCACAATGCCTACACACCCCACTCAAGGAAGTATTCCCTTCACCAATACACAGTCCCTCAGGCCATACCTTCCATTCTAGTGTTATTCAAGGTGTGCATAGAAGAGTAGCCAGCCCTTTTGATCTTTCAGTGAGAGGTTACCTCCTCACTAGGTTTATCAAGCCAATTATGGTCCACTTCCACTCCAAATTTTATGCTCACAGGTTCAAACCAAAACAGAGATGAACAAAACAACAAAATCACAAGTGTTGGGCATGGAGAAAACATTTTTATAGTGGGATGTCCAAAATGGGGTTTCCATTAGCTGCAGAAAAACGTTGGGCAACCAAAAATGAAATGGCAATTGGGGAATCAACCCTGGGAGAGCAAAATCGTTTCCAAAAAATGTTTATGGGCATTCAAGGGACAAAAACGGACTCCATAAACCCCAAAATCGTGGCTCCCTTCCTCCAAGCCATTGTGCAATACAAAATCGAGTTCCCAAGCATGGAAAATGCAGGAAAATGGTGAAAAACGTGATGGGGAAAGCCCAGCTAGCTCAGATTGCGTGAGAGGGCAAAGGCCAGGGTGAAGGATGGATTTGGGCACCATTTCGTGGGTGTTTTCTTGCCCAAGAAGAAAAAATACGAATTCCCAGGTTGATGGCTTGCTCATGCACGAAATTGGCTGCCATACCTCTCCATTCCCAAGGCATTAACTGTCTCAACCAACTCTTGGAATAATTAAATGATTGGGTGCATCAATCAAAATGGGTAGTTGGTGGTTTATGGGTTTTCTCGTGAAATTTGGATTAACACTATTGGCTCAAGGGTTTGAATAATTTCCCTTCCTATTCCTTGTGAAATCATGCCCCCCATCTCTTTGTTGCATTGCATAGCTAGTTGTGGGTATTTCATTAAAATTCGTATTTACATGATGTCTTAATCTACATTGTGCATGTCCAGCACAAGAACCATAGGCATCTATTTTTAATTGCCAATACATAAAACAATAAATCGATGGCGGGGCCTTGGCCTTGAGCTCCTCACCATGATTAAATAACAATATTTACATCATTTATAATTTTAATGCAATAGGGTCAAAATCGGGATATTACACCTAGGATCTAGGTGAGGTGGCATTTCGGTTCCTAACCTAATGGGAAGATCCCTTAACCATCTCCCCCTAATCCTCAACCTACCCTATCTCTTTAGCCCTATATAAACACCCACTCTCTCCATGGGGGAGGAGGAAGTCTATAGTGTCTACATGCTGGTGAAATCATATTGGAGAGATCTCTAACTCATCCATTGAGAGACTCATACTTCCTTGGAAAGATATGGCAATTGGCTTGAGTGGAGAAGGGCTACTACGTTAAGCCTTGGTTGTAGTCTATTCTTATCTATGTACTTTCCCTATATTTATAGTAATATAAACGCTTTCCACCAATCTTTTTTATGTGTGATGATATTGTGTAGTTTAACTGCTTAACTATTTACTTAGATCTCTTATTGTATAGATGTGTTTTACTCGTTTGCATTGTTCTATGTGTCTTGACAGGTTTTGCAACTGAGATCTGAAGACCGCGAGACGTCGAGAAGCATCCAGGAGAAAGTATTGCGAAGTTAAGTTAATGCATCTAGTACTTGATCCTTAAGTAGATCTAGGAAAGTTGTTTCTAGTTTGTATTATTTGTTCTAGACTCACATTGAGCTAGGGAGATTCGTCTCGCGTCCACTCGAGTGGATTGTCCATCAAACAAATTTGGCGACCATATTGGGGAAGAACATTGCTTTTTAGTTGTCAATCTGAATGTCATTTTTGGTTGATTTCTTTCCAAGCCTTTTTAATTTGTTATTTGTCCTCCTAAGCTGGTTTCACCATCAGGTCTTCACTTTGAAGAGTCAGATTACCTTCCTCTGAGTTTTTACTTTTCATTTTGAAATCAATGCATTGCTCATTACTTGGAGATTTGGCTCATTTTTTAACTTAGATCTCTCCCGTCGCACCTGGTTAGTATACACAAAGCGACACTATGTCATTTTTTATCTTTGTTCTTTTCCTATTAGTCAATCATCGCAACCCTTCCATTGGTATTCAGTGACACCGTCACACTTCGCGCATTGCCGAACTGCGACGTCACACTGTGTACAAGCACAGACTGCGTCGATCTGCCAAAATTTCCATACAGGAACCCCTTCTCCATTTCTGATTTGAGTTTTGGTTTGTGTGCAGACTCCTCTGCACTGTACCTTTCAGGCAGAGACCTTTTGTCCAGTAGTGTTTTGTTTGGCTTGTTTGTATTGGTTTTTGGGTCTTTTGAGATTTGGATTCACGTTTGGCCCCTTGAGTCAAAACTAGTGTTTTCCTTACATTTTTAAGCAAAATGGATTCTATTTTTGAAAAAAAAATCCCCATCATGGCCCGGGGGGCCATGAATTGTACATCCTTTAGTCATTTTGACCCATCTCAAGGTTTTGAGATCATTTTTGGTTTGGCATGATTGGCTTGTTTTAAAGACTTGAAGAGTGTGGGATATCCATGTCTTTTTTAGCCTCTTTTTCTTGGGTTATGCATCTTGTTTCCTTTACATGCTAAGCTATCTAATGATTATTGGAAAATATTGATTCTTTGTCTCCACTTTAGTTCAAAGAAAAGCTTGATTTTGTCACTCTTTTGCTATACTCTTGAAATGTTGGAAAACATAAATATTCTTCTTACTTTGTTTTTATCATTTGATATTCTTGGTCTTACCATCATAAGAAGAAGAAAGGCTTGTTTCAGATTTGTGTGCATTTGAGTTAGATAAAATTGTTAAGTGTTTATCTTTGTCTTGCATTTGATTGGAAACGTTTGTGGAATCCTTCTTTCTGTATCTTAAATGTGTCTTTTTCGAGTGTAAAAAGATAGGAAATGAGTTATAATTATTGCATTTGGTAGATTTTGAGCCTTTCTTGAGTGCCTTTGAGTTGTTTGGGTGCTTGTCATTTTTCTTTGGGAATTTCTGAATGATTAGAGTGTTGTAGATATTCTTTGACTTTATGTACGTAGATATGAAAAGCGTTTAGTTATCAAATTCCATTTTTGGTACATGCATTTGAAAATTGAAAGTGCTTCATTATTGTGTCTTATACATTGTTAAGATTAGTTGCATCTTTCATTTTCTTTGCGCTTTTTAGCTGATTATTGCAGAAAGTTAGAGTTATTGCACTCTAGGAAGGAATTCTTCTTTTCGCTACTACTTAAGTACTTTTGGTTTGAAATAAAGAAAAATCTCTCCTTGCCTTAAGTAGTTTTCATTGAAAGGAAAGGAAAATGTGCATTATCATGTAGTTGAGGATTGCATTATGTTTACATTTATGTACTCACCTCATGCATCCACCTAACCGCACAAGATAAAATTAACACTAGCTTAGGTTAAAATCATTTAGTAACTATGTGTAAGTAAGAGACGTGTTCCGGCGTCTTTAAGCCTAACAATTGTCGTTATTTTCCAACATTGTATTCTAAGGGTATTGTAGTCTTCCACGTACTTATCGGTATATCGAAGCTCTTTCACGTACCCACCAAGTCCCTTAAGTACTTGGCTTATATCGAAAGGTGTTTCACGTACTCGGTAGTATATCGGAAGGTCTCTTGCCAAATGATTGTGCATTGGACAGCACCATTATGGATTTGAGCTCCCACATACCTTGCGTATATTGGGAGACACCATTAGGAATCCTGAAACCATCTGAGTTATCCATTTGGCCGTCTTAGCATTGCAATACACCGAGAATAGCACTCGGGGAGATTACTACGCACGTACTATCCAGGTAGTTGGGTATTGAGGCAAGGGTACGTTCCCAATCCTCCTTGTCGCGTTTTTCTGTTAAACCCTACAGTATATAGCAATTTGTGATGTTTTGACAATCCTGTGAGGTTCCTAACGCTTTATCCACTCCTTTCGCACAGTTTGCTTGTTGCTTTTAGACTTGAGTAGTGTTTGATTTGTATGGTACTTTAGAGACTCTTAGGAGGTTTAGATATGGAAGACTCTTCTGGGACTACCAACCAAGAGGCCCCTTTCCAAGGTATGCCATTTGTTATTCCCCCTTGTGGAACTGTTGGTCCTCCCTTTATGGCTATGTTGAGTCTTTCTGGATTGACGATAGGATTACCAGTATGGTTATTCTCCAATCCAGTTACACCAAGTGCACTAATCATTTCGAACCTAGGTCCTTCATTGCATGAGCATCAATCTCATGGTGACCATTCTCCTTCTTCATCGAAAGTTGAATCGGCTTTCATCTCTTCTTCTTCTCCTACTGAAAACTTTGATGTTAGTAAGAAGGTAGGTGAGAAGAAGAAGAAGAAAAGGAAGATAAAGAAGAAGAAGGATAAGAAAGAGACCAAGCGTCAACCATCTGCCTCTAATGGCACTCATTCTATGAGAACACCTCGTAAGCCCAAGTTCCCTTGCAAAATTTGCAAAGGTGATCACCTTCTCAAGGATTGTCCTGGTCTTTCCCGTGTGTCTGAAGTGTGGTCTAAAAACCCTAAACCGCTTGTATCGTCAACCTCTCACCATCATTTTGATGATACTCCCTCGACCAGTGACCCATTGGTGAAGGGTCGGAAGGGTAGAGCTGCATACCCTTGCTATTTATGCAAGGGCATGCATCGTACTTACCTTTGTCCAAGCATGGATGAAGCTTCTCGGTGGTTGGAAGATATTACTAGTTCTCAACAGGTGCTTCCAACAAGCAATAGTCACTTGTCCCTTGACCCCCCGTTGGTTGACCAAGTGATCGATTCAGTTTCATCTGTAATCAATCCCACTCTTCCTTCCAAGAGTGAAGTGATCAAGTCGATGTCATATCCACTCGATCCCGCTCTTTCATTGGAGAAAGTTCAGATTGAAGCAGTCACCATGACACAATCTTCGTCTCATTCTTATCTTCCAAGTGAGAGTGAATTGGAAACCGCTGATGTTTTCCTAGTCAGTTCAGAATGTCCTAGGCAGGGGAAATCCTATCCATTCCTACAAGACCCCCCCAAGTACTGAGGTCATTTCCTTTGATTGGAATGGTCTAACAGAATCTCATCTTCCTTCGAGTATTCCTTTTCAAATATTTGTAGGAGTTTCCAATAAAGAAATATTTTGTACGATAGTTGATGAGGGACCTTATGTTAGTATTTTATCCTCAACTGCTTGGAAAGCTATAGGTTCCCCTCAGCTTATGCCAATAACTGACCAGATTTTGGCTTTTAATAGAAGGCTTACCATACCTTTAGGGATTATCCCACAATTACCTGTCATGTTGAGAGGTAAAACTTTTTATGTTGATGTCATGGTTTCCCAAGGTCCTTTAGATTTCAATCTACTCCTTGGACGTGATTATGTCTATGATATGAAAGCCGTAGTGTCCACAGTCTTTCGAGTGATGTATTTCCCCTATGATGGGAGGATTGTGACCATTGATCAGCTTTCCTTCGTGACACCCACTCATCCCATGAATTCCAGTCATCCAACTTCCCTAAATGTTCTGCATGTTTTAGTGGTTTCTTCCCCCTGAGGATGGGGGGTTCGAGCACGGTTTATGTTATGTTTCAAGCTCATTAAAAAATGAAACCAAACACTCTAGCATAGTTTCCCTTTTGGTTTCAAGCTTGCATAAAAATGAAACCATCCACTCGAGCATAGTTTTATTCCATTTCAAGCTCGTTAAAAAATAATATGGGCCCCCTCAAGCATAGTTATTGTCTATTTCAAGCTTGTGTAAAAATGAACTCCCATCAGTTCAAGTCTCTCACTAGAGTTAGAACTTGATTCTTCATTTCATCTGATTCTCATTTTCCCCCCTTGGTGAACATTTTCATATTAGTATCTAGGTTGGTAGTTGGGTTAGTAGGCAGCATTTTCAGACGAAATGAAGCTTGGGGGGCATGCCACAGGTCATTCCGTCAGCAATCATGTTGAGGTAACACTACCATGTTAAGCCACTAGAAATCATGCTGGAGGCATTTACCAACCTCTGGGCATCATGTTGGGAAGGAACCCATCAATGGGCCTTAACTGTGAGCAGAGTTTACCTTTGGCTTCAAGCTCATTAAAAAATGAAACTAGTAGTTTGATCAGAGTTTACCTTTGGCTTCAAGCTCGTTAAAAAATGAAACTAGTAGTTTGAGCACAGATAAGTCTTTGATTCCAAGCTCATTAAAAAATGGAATAGAACCCCCAAGAATAGTTCACCTTTGGTTCCAAGCTTGCATAAAAATGAGACCGGCTTCACTGAGTAGAGTTCTATTCCTGTGTCAAGCTTGTTAAAAATTGAAACATATCCTTTCCCTTTGAGTAGAGTCTCCTCATAGACTTAGTAC